>VZRH01005110.1:2130784-2141393 GCA_013397555.1 Urocynchramus pylzowi | reverse complement strand
TTTTTTTTTTTTTTTTAATAAATTTCTCTGGTTACCTCATTAAAGGCTTCCAAGTATGTGCTCTAATAAATGGCTCTAAACTTTCCTCTTTTTCTTCTAATCAGGAAAGAAAAGACTGTAAGGTTACCGTGTTTCAGGTGCTGTAATATTATAGGTGCTGGCTTATAATAGGTGCATGGGAGCAGTGCTCCCATGTTAGGGCAAAGAGTTTGTAGCCCAACTGGTGTGGCAAATGCCTTCGTGTGATGTAACAGCGAGGCTCAGTGGGTTTGCATCAGAGTCCTCCTAAGTGACGCTTTTGTGGTCTCCTATCAGAGCTCCTGTGAGCTTGAATGACGTAGGATATTGTTTCCAAATGTGTGGCACAGGCTGAACTCTGGGCTGGTCATTCCTGCATCAGCTGCTTGACAGCAGCAAGCTGCCAAATATTCGAAGGCTATAGTGCCCTCAGTTGCCTCGGTGAAAGCCTGTTTTTGCCAACGTACATCATACATTAAGGAAATAAAATCCAATCTGGTTTTTACGGAACGATCTTATGAAAAACGTAGGATTTCATGGATTTCTTGGCAAAAAAAAAATGTTACTGAATATCATTCGTGGCATTTTAGCTGATTGCACATTGGCAAAACCTGTGACCTTTGAGGAAAGGCACCTAAGGTTTTCTCTCCCCCCTCCCTCCATCTCTTTTCTTAATTTAACAAGAGACATTGACAGTCTTTAAGTTGCCACTGCAAATTGTCGTAAGGATGTATATCTGTGAAGAACTAATGGAATTCTACTAAGATAAAGGTGAAACCAAACTTTTAAGAAATGCTTAAGTCATATTTGCTGATGCTTCCCACTAAGTCAGAGTACTCCTGAAGTGCATCAGGCCATTCTTTTCATCTTTGCAAGTCCTCTTTTTTTTGCAAGTCTTCTTTTCCTGGGACGAGGGGGAATGAGATTCCTGCCATCCTTTGATGTCTGAACTGTACGAACTTAATTTTTAACACAGCTGTGCTGTGTGAAGTGCATAGTAGGAAAGCATTCTAAGTGAATTAAAAAAAAAAAATAACAAAAAAGGTCTTCAGGCATTCAGGAAACCAAGTTTATTTGGAAGCTGCAGTCAGAAATGATGTTGCAATCACTTTACAGATCTGGTTTTATATTTTGGCTAATCTATATGCAGGAGGAACGTACCATGCGTGGCATCTGTGACAGCAATGAAAAGTAAGCATTAAGCACGTAGGAGACGAGGCATGCTTCCCACAGACATGGTCAGGCACTTGCATAACTGTCCTGGCATCAGCAGTGCTGTGTGCTCAGTAGGTGAATGAGGTGAAATGTAGAAGCCTCACCAGCCATCTTGCTCAATTTGAATGTCTTGTCGTGACTTTTTCAATGTTGTCATGGTGTTACATGTGTTTATGAAGTTTTTGGTGAATGTTTTCCTTCAACTTTGTGAGTAAAATAAGAATGTGACTTTCATTGCTGTCATTTATGTCATGTCCTTCCATGCGGCAAATGCTTAAATTACTACCCCTAACAGCCAGCAGGAGCTTAGCAGTTTTGAAAAGCAGTTTAAATGTGCAATGTTTAAATGCAGATTTAGTAGCCTAATGTTTAATCCTACATTTTGAGGCTCTGGTCTCAAAATGACCTTTGGCATGGTGTTGTTTTTAGCATGAGAGGTCTTTTTAGCCTAGTTCTTCAAAATAGCACGGTATTTGTGGTGTTTATTGCATAGTATGTAAGGGCATACTTCCATTATGTGAGTAGCTGGTTTGTTTGTGTCTGTCAAGTACTTCAGAGTTTTGTCAGAGGTATCAACTAATAGCTGTAAAAATATAACTCTGCATGACACATGTCATTTCGAGCTTGGAGCAGTCAGTATTAGTTGCCTTCTCACCTTCTGTTTATTCAGTTTATTTGCTGCACGGCCAAATGCTGCTGAATTTCTTCTATAGAAGGGTTGATAGCTGATAGTTGAAGGAACCTGTTGATTTACAAAAGGTTCTTTTGAACAGCTGAATGTGAGGATGGTGTGGAGGGCATTGGCATCTGTGTGCTGCCCTTGCTGCTTCCTGGTCTTGACTGCCTGGATCTGCTGCTTTGGGAGCAAAACAAATGAAGTTCAGGTTTTTAGTGTCTGCAGCCCTAGATAAATTACATGTATGCAGCCAGTTTAGTTCAACTTATAAAAGTAGGATCCTGCTGAAGACAACTGAGTGCATGCAGCTTTGGAATATTAAGCTGGACAATGGTTAACTACTACTTAAATTTGAGATTTAGCTGTTCAAGACTGGAATGTTGCAAACTGGAGTAAATGTAAGCTTTGTCTGTTGAGACAACAGGGTTGTTAAGCAATTGACTGTGTCCTGGTGGTTGGGATCGCACCACTGCTTTGAATAGAAACAGGCTGTCTGGGCAGCCTTAACAAAATATATTCACTGACTCTTTAGGTCAGTCTTCTTGGAGCCATCTTTCATGTTCAGGAACAAAAAAGTGATAGAATTTTATAGCAGAACCTGTATAGTTTAAGATAGCAATAAAAAAAAATTCACTGTCTTTTCATACATTCATACTTTGTTTCAGCTATCTACCTTTCTGAGGATTCAGATACTCTTCACTTTGTACCCAACAAACAGTCACCGCTTCTGTGTATGTTGGTTTTAAGTTGCAGAAATGTAGAGAAGATGATGTACCATCCCTTATTTAAAAGTATTTAATAAAAAAAGTGACTATAAGCTGAGTTTATCACAGTTAGTCTTGCTGTTAGTATATGTCTCCCTTTATGGGGAAGTGAATAGTGGTGCTGAATGAGTATTTTAACTAAAATTATTGCTTGATGTGGGTTCTACTTTTATTTGTCTGTTGGCTTTCTTTTGTTTTGAAAGAAGCAGACATAGTTGCAACTTAAAATAAGGCTGTGACTCTCGTGACTTACTTAACTACCTAGATGTCTGCCCTGTTAGAATAGAAGGTTGAGAGGTTAGTAGGTAATTCCAGTATTGACTATTTCCTTATCAAAACATTGGTTAATTTATTTTGATCAGGCTGTAGCTGCTACTGTCTTTCATGCTTCAACAGCTGCTGTTAGCCATATATCACATCAGAGGTGTGACTTTTATTGGGGAAAGTAGAATAAGGTTTGGCGAGAGCACAACTGACTGTTAAGGGCTGTGGTCATTAAATTTGAGGCTGGACTTAAATCTGAAGAAATACTCCTAAAATTTGAGAGTTCTTTACCGTGGCCTTACGCTGTGTTTCAGATGTAAACTGAACTTTAGCATCCAGAGCTCAAACATGAAGTTGATTCATGCCTCAGATAAAAATGCAGATCTAAAATCACGTAATGGCAAACAGCATTTTTGCTCTTAATTTAGATGATGGATTTGTTTGTTTACAAACTGCATTATAAACTTAAAGGTTACTTTTCTTTTGCAAGAGAGTGTGCTCAGGAAGCCAGGTGAGTGCTAGGTTCCCTAGCACATTTCCTGCATTGTGAGGGGCAGTACTTAGCCCAAACCCGCAAATTGGGATGGTGTGAGCTGAACAAAAACAATGTGTGTTTAGTAAAACAAAACCCTTACCCTATTTTAATTTGGTTCTTTGGGTATAGTAGCAGATCCAAGCTACTGTGAGCTGATATTGACTGTTACCAGTGGCTGACTGGCCTGAATTTTATTGGACACTTGTCAGCTGAAAAACAGTGGAGAAAGCGGATTCAAATGCCTGCTTGATGCTTGTAACCTTGTTTCTGGAGATGCTCTGTTAGCTTGTTATAAAGTTTCATTAGTGCTTCAGGAGAGTAGAGCCTGCTTGTCTTAAAAAATTGTTCTTTAGCAGGCATGATTTAAATAATAAAATGAGTGGAAATTCTTACATGTTCATAACTGTGTTGCTGTTTCTAGTGGATGGGTGAGATCTACAGTTTGATATTGCCCAGATTTCATCAGTGGTTGGGAGGTAACAGTATCTGTGTGCTCTGCTTTTTTAGCATTTCCAGGCAAAGAGCCTGTTCTTTTAGGTGGAGACTCTCAAGGCACACTGAAGTCCAGCTTTAACAGCTCCTGATGGCAGTGAGCATCAGTAGTCGCAGTGCCAGACGTCCTTTAGCAATCAGGGATCTTCACCATGACTGCGGTCTGCTCTGGAGCAGTCTAATAGCAGAAGCTTCTTCTGGTGAAGGGGGTTCCTTCTCACCTTGTTGAAACTTCCTTATGGTGTGCTCTAATAAACGGAATGAGGTGGTAAATATTACAGATGGCTTCTGCCTAATAATTGAAATGAAATAAAACCAAATAGATATTAGAGATATGAAGATGGCTCATAGGAGTTTACCTCCAAGTGATTTAGGAAGTGCTAATATCCCAGCCAAGCACTAAAGAGATTTAAGTGTGTGGTTTTAAAGGTGACATTCAAATGCTATTTTAAGAGGAGTGATAAATGCTTGTGCCTTTCCTCTTGCCCTCTGCTTCATGCTGTAGAAGGTCCTCTTGACAGTGGCTGCAAGAAGGGTAATAAATGTGCTGATTTTTTTTTTTCCTTAAAACTTGCCTGGGACAAATCACCTTCAGTCTAACAGTCTGGCCTGGCATTTTGTGTCCAAAGTGACTGAAATCTCTCCTCCACAAAAAAATGCAAGATGTGAAAGCATAAACTTGTAAATCTTCTTTATTTCGGTTGCCGGTTAAGGGCAGTTGGTATCTGCAGGTAGAGTTGCCACTGAATTACAACCAAGATACAGAATTAGTTTTAGTTGCTAAGTGTATGGGCTCCCTTGACTATTGTCTTAAAGTTTATTTTGCATGTAAGACACAGTGTTTAAAATTTTGATTTTTAAGAAGAAAAAGACAGAATTAGACTACCTTTGTTCATAAAAAATGGATCCAAACAAATCTTTGGAGCTCTTATGGGAAGAGGATAGGGGGCACATTTTGGAATAGATCAGTCTTCCCTGTAGAAAACCTGAATGAGAACTTTTCTAAATCTGTTCTGTTACTGTGTTGTTACTTTTTGTTTTTCATTCTCCAAGTCCAAATGTATACCTTGTTAGGTTTGCTTTTTGTTAAGTCCTTTTGCCACTACTAGTTCTCTTGAGTGAGTGTTCAAGTTCTGGAGACAACAGAACTTCAGTGTGGTCTTCCAAAGAGCTGTAGTTGCAGTAGTAGCACAATAACCTAAAGATGAGTAATGAATTCCATTGATACTATTCTGTGTTAACATTGTAAAGGAAATTAAGATAAGGATTGAGAAATCCACCCTATCATATGATGAAGCTTTTAAATTTGATTTTCTTACACAAACTGAGCATATAGTTCTGCTGGAAGGGGAAGAAACATTGTGTCTTTCAGTGTACAAATCCATTAAATTAGGATAAATTCTGTGTTTAAAAAAAAAAAAAAAAAAAAAAAAAAAAATCCCTTCATAAAGGTTAAGTCTTGGAGTTTGGTCTGTGTTTAGTGGGTCGTCTCTGTATGCATTTGAAAAATCTGTTGTGGGTATAACTAACTTTAGTTCATTGTAGGACCTGGTGCTTCTGCTTGCTCATCTGATTACGCAGCTCAAGGGAATAAGGTTAAGGACGTGCTGTTGGTAACTAGAGCATTTTTAGGGCTTTAGTTCAGCAGATGGGCTGCTCAGCTATATTCATACATCTGCCTACCTGCTGTGGCAGCTGCTGCTGCTGCGTGTTGTGTTCTTTTGTTCTGTTCTGCCCAAGAAAGGAGCACTAGGAAGTGTAGTGAATGGATTAATTTAAGGTTAAGACTAGTGTTTTGCTTGCTTCCTAACTCTCTATCATAATAAAGCTTTGGATAAAGCTAATGAATCCTTCGTAATGTGAAATAGATTTTTAAGATGTATTTCAGGGGCTGAAAGTAGCTAGCATTTAAAAAACAGTCAAGTATGTTTTCTTTATGTTGCCTGATGCTATTTATTTTAACATCTTCTTCTCTTTCTCCCCATTTCCCTGCTTTTTCTAGGAGCAGTAACCAGACTTTGCCTGACACTGCGTGGTCCAAAAGAATTAAGGAAATATGGAATGACATGAAGGAGATTAGTTGAGGATTAAAGGCTTTGAGGACAAAACACCTCACCGAGGTGAAGCACAGACTAACATTCTGGTTGTAGCTCCAAGGAGCTGTGTGCTGAAAAAAGATGGCAGATCCAGGAATGATGAGTCTGTTTGGAGAAGATGGGAATATTTTCAGTGAAGGGTTGGAAGGTCTTGGAGAATGTGGATATCCTGAAAATACAGTGAATCCTATGGGTCAGCAAATGCCCATGGATCAAGGATTTCCCGCTCTACAGTCATCTCTTCATCATCCTCCTGCAAATCAAAACCAAGCCAAGTTGACCCATTTTGATCACTATAATCAATACGAACAGCAGAAAATGCACCTGATGGATCAGCCGAACAGGATGATAAGCAATGCCCCTGGGAATGGTATAGCATCTCCTCATTCGCAGTATCACAACCCTCCAGTTCCTCAGGTTCCTCACAGCAGTGGTGCTGGTGGTCAGATGGGAGTCTATCCCGGCATGCAGAACGAAAGACACGGCCAACCCTTCGTAGACAGTGGCTCCATGTGGGGACCACGGGCAGTTCAAGTGCCAGACCAGATAAGAGCACCATACCAGCAGCAACAGCAGCAGCAGCAACCGCAACCGACACAGCCGCCACAGGCACCCTCCGGGCCCCCTGGGCAGGGCCATCCTCAGCACATGCAGCAGATGGGAAACTACATGGCTCGTGGTGATTTTTCAATGCAGCAGCACGGTCAGCCGCAGCAGCAGAGGATGAACCAGTTTTCTCAAGGCCAAGAAGGCCTCAATCAGGGAAACCCTTTCATTGCCACCTCAGGACCTGGCCACTTGTCTCATGTGCCCCAGCAGAATCCCAGTATGGCACCTTCTTTGCGACACTCAGTCCAGCAATTTCACCACCATCCCCCTACTGCTCTCCATGGGGAATCAGTAGCCCACAGTCCCAGATTCTCCCCTAATCCTCCCCAGCAGGGTGCTGTTAGGCCGCAAACACTTAATTTTAGTTCTCGGAGCCAGACGGTACCCTCACCTACTATAAACAACTCAGGGCAGTATTCTCGATATCCTTACAGTAACCTTAATCAGGGATTAGTTAATAATACAGGGATGAATCAGAATTTAGGCCTTACAAATAACACTCCAATGAATCAATCTGTACCAAGATACCCAAATGCTGTCGGATTTCCATCAAACAGTGGTCAAGGACTAATGCACCAGCAGCCCATCCACCCTAGTGGCTCACTTAACCAAATGAACACGCAAACTATGCACCCTTCACAGCCTCAGGGAACTTATGCCTCTCCACCTCCCATGTCACCTATGAAAGCAATGAGTAATCCAGCAGGTACACCTCCTCCACAGGTTAGACCTGGTAGTGCTGGAATACCAATGGAAGTTGGCAGTTACCCAAATATACCCCATCCTCAGCCGTCACACCAGCCCCCTGGTGCCATGGGAATTGGACAAAGGAATATGGGCCCCAGAAACATGCAACAGAATCGTCCATTTATGGGTATGTCTTCAACACCACGGGAGATGGGTGGGCACATGAGACCAAATGGTTGTCCAGGTGTTGGCCTTGCAGATCCACAAGCAATACAGGAGCGACTAATATCTGGCCAGCAGCTTCCTAGTCAACAGCAGTCTTTTCAACAGCAAATGCCAACCTGTCCTCCCATGCAGCCTCATCCAGGGATACATCACCAGTCTTCACCACCCCCACATCCTCATCATCAGCCTTGGGCACAGCTTCACCAGTCACCACAAAACACACCACAAAAAGTGCCTGTCCTTCAGGTAAGCTACTTCCAATTAGTAGAAAATGTTTTAAATGACTGTAAATGCCTTTCAGGATACACAAGAACTATGGTTTCAAAACTGTTGCCCCTGTTCAACTCCCTTGTTTATTGGTTACGTGTTTTTTTTTGTTGTGCAGAGGATTAAGGTAAAATGAGGTTCAGATATCTTTCTAATGTCTTTACAGTAATTTTTATAGGATAACATTATGGATAGACCAAAGTGTGATGCAACAACAGGACAAGCAGAATATGTACTATTTTTTTCATGTTGGTTCCTTTGGGGAGAAGATGGGAAGCATGTGTGAGAATTATCATTTAATTATTCAATTTTTGTATTTGCAACTTGGAGGAAGAAGTGTGTGTTATAATGTGTTTGTTTTAGCCAAACCAAGATCTTTTTTTTTAAATCCTAAGGGAATGTTCTGTGGTTTTAAATTAAAGCTTAAATTGTTACACGTGAAAAAAATTTCTGGCGTGAACTTCTTTAGCACTAAGTAATGAAACCGAGAAGTGATGGGAAAACAGTTTCTACAAGGAGAAGACAACAATGTGAATCAGTCTGAAATTAAATCTTCTGAGGCTCAAATGAAATGTTAAATAGAATGCAAGTTTTATTTTACTGAGGCTTTGATCTGCCAGGTTTCGATGGCTATGTATTGCTTCCATGTCATTTTTCAATTAAAAGCTAAAAATGGTGAAACATCTTGATCCTCTGCAGCTTAACAGGTTTGGCTACATGCTAGTAATGTTAAGCTTAAGCTGAAAAAGTGCTTTTTGGAATCTTCACATTTGCCATTGTTTGCCTTTGACTCGGTCAGTCAGAATTCAAGAGCTTTTGGTACCAAATGAGTTAGTGGTCAAGATATCAAAGATTTACTAATTTTATTTTTTTTTCCGATCAGTCGGTAATTAATGCCAAGTAGCTCTGCCCATAAATATTTGGAGACAATTGTTGGAATGCAGTCGTAACGACACGATGCTACAATACGCTTAATAAATCATAAAAACAGCTGTCCTGGGCAGCGTCCTGGGCCTGTGCGCAGAGCAGCTGCTCAGCCGTCCCCTCCGCTGCTGCCTGCCGGCTGCTCCTGCTCGCTGCTCCGCACAGCGTGAGCCGGCTCTGGGAATCAGATGTATGCTCTGCGGAGAGGCAGCTGACAAGGAGTGGTAGATGGAGCAGCTCAGCAGCTGGGACAGGCTTCCACATTCCCCGTGGAAGAGAGGAGGAGGAGGGGGACTAAGCTGGGCAAGGGGAAAAGTGCGCTGTCTTTCTCTTGAGGGAGGAGGAGGCTCTCTTGAAGAGGCAAAGTATATCTTCAAGACCATCTTTCTCTTCCCTGCCTACCTCGAAGTTGGTTTGAAATTTTAGATGCCTGTGTTGGCCCTTCCTCTCTCTGCGTTTTCACACACAGACTTTGTTTGGAGAACTTAAATTACAGTTCTTGCATGCACGTGGAGTTGTGTGTTCCTGTCTGAGATGGCAGCTCTTGCCAATGCCTCCTGTTACCAACTGTGTGGGTAAGCAGGATGAAAAGGATGATACAGTCTTTCCCTCAAGACTATAGGGAAAAAATGGAAAGAATGAGTGAGTATTTGGGAAGGGGGTAATGACAGCACAGAGAAATCAGTACAGAGAGGGTAGGAATGAGAAAAAGAAGTGTAAGATGTTTTTTACTCTGAAGATGAGAGCTGAAGTATCTAGTAGAAAAAATTTGAAAGAAAGTTGTAGAAATGGTAACATAAGAATTTAAAGACAGCAAAGGAACAAAAACCACTGTCACTAGAATCTTTCATAGCCCGTGATGGTGGGAATGTGGGAGGAAATACTTGAGGTGGACTGTACCCTAAAGCAGTGGTGTTCTTCACCAGCATTAATTCCTCATTTTCATCTGGCCATCCAGTAAGCCTATTTTTGGCATTAAAAGGTGGTTTGGGAGAAGAAAGTTTACTTGAAAAATGTACAAGCTTGTTAAATGTTCTTGGGGCATTTTTTTTCACTTTAATCAGTGAAGAGGTTAAGCACAGACAGCTCAATCCTTAAATAAGCTAAGCAACCTATTACAAAGTGCTGAACTGCAAATGAATAGCTTGAAGAAAGGTAAGTGCTGAAACGAAATAATTAGAGGAAAACCACATGATAACTCCAGTTATTTGATTAAAATCAGTAATTCAGACAGTTGTGGCAAGCCAAGTAACTTCTCTGTTAGCTTATTTCTGTTAAGTTTTTATCTGGTAAAAGTTACTGTTCATGTACCTTCCCATTAAGTAATTAGTTTGAGCCCTGACTGTAGTAATGAAACTCTTAACAGGCGTTTCCCCCTTGAAAACTGTTTGAATGAAATGAGTATTGTTCAAATGAACGAAAACTTAACCCCTCCCCACCCCCTGGGGGAAAAATGCAGATGTGTGAAACCCCTGCTCTTAAGCCTGAATACAGAGTTGGTAGCTCTCCTGTGTCATGGTTTTTCTTTCATGTCAGTAGGCAGAAAACTGTTTACCAGAGAGCAGTTATTTAAATGACTGGTTTGTTTTTATTTGTATAAAATGAATCAACAAAATTAATATAGTCAGTGAAAATGGAAATCACTAAGTACTTTAAAATCAACAGAAGTCATCTTAATAATTATTTTTCAGTGATTTGAAGCTAGCCTTATCATGGGAAGGCTGTAATACTTGTGGTTAACCAAATTACTGTTTTGTTGTTAGATATGTTGGAAGGAAAGTGAGTTCTTTTGCTTTTAAGTTGAAAGAAATTGCTGTGTTGATTCCAAGGCTTGTTA
>VZRH01005110.1:2095784-2130740 GCA_013397555.1 Urocynchramus pylzowi | reverse complement strand
TTTTTTTTGTTTGCTTTTTTTTTTTTTTTTTTTTTTTTTTTTTTTTTTTTTTTTTTTTTTTTTTTGTGTGTGTGGAAAACTGCAAATTATTTTGGCTGTGAGATGAAGCTTGTGATTGACAATTCATCTGGTTTTGATTAATAGGTGAAAACTAGACATGGTTTTTGGGACCGTGTTAGCAGTGAGTTGCTGGCTTCGGTGGAGTTTGATAGATCCATAAGAACCACTGCAGTGTTGGGATATTCAGTCAGTGTGCTTGGTTTGTCAGGCACTCCTTTGAAACACTTTTCACCAATGGTTTTTGCAAGAGCCTGGTGGCCATGGGGTGGGAAGGCTGGTTCTGCTGTGGCAGAGCAATCCACTGAGGGGCAAAGCAGGGATTGGGAGTAGCTTGCCTGTTTTCCCAGTGGAGGCATGTGTGTTGGGCTTGTGAGCTTGTGTTCTCCAAAATACTCATAAATGATCTGGAGAAGAGTAAAAGGTCAGATGGGAAAATTTGCTGCTGCTGTTGATATAACCAAAGCAGAGTACCAAATGCAGATGTGGTGAAGAACCTAATAAGAATGAAATAAAATATTTAGAAACATAATAGGAGAGTCAATTGCTTGGCCATTAAGTTGTGTGGGTCAAGACATGGCCATGGGAGGTTTAAATTGGATATTAGGAAAATTTTCATCGCAGAAAGGGTTATCAAGCATTGAAACAGGCAAGGTATAAGTTGCCATCTGTGAAGGTATTTAAAAGATGTATAGATGTGGTGTCTAGGGACATGTGGACATGCTTTATTGGTGGACCTGACAGTGCTGGGTTTACAGTCAGACTTGATGATCTTAAAGGTCATTTCCAACCTAAATGATTTTATGATTCTGTGGTGCTTGAGCAGTGAAATGGCAGGCAAAAATATCTTCTTAGGAGCAGGTCTCGGTGTTAGATGGCTGTCTGAAAATGAGCTATAACAGTTAAAGAAATAAACCAGTAGGAATTGTAATGAAAGCAGTAGAGAACAAACCAAAGATTATTACCTGTATGTACGATATGCTGGTGAGGCAAGTGCCGTGAAGTTCTGTGTTCCTTCCTCGGGCCTCAGAAAATACAGCAGCACTTGAAAAAGCATGGCGGGGGCGGGGCTGGGGGGTGTTTTAGTGGGGCAAGGAAGGAGAGAAATGGTGAAAGCCTCTAAATTGTCAGTGGTACAGGTGCATGAAGAGGATGAATGTGAAGTAAGGGTTGTTTGTCACCTGTTTTTGTCTCCTTGAATTCTTTTTAGGTATTCAGCAAGTTGTCAAGTGGTGAGTTCAGAACTGCACATTAAGATGCTGATCTCTGAGATGTTGCACAGAAAAATGTGCCATCATTTGATAAACATAAAGACACTACATTTGGCTCAGCAGATCTGTGCCATACATAAATGACTGAGAATTTGTTACTGGGATGCGTCTCCTGTATGCCTGTCTGGTTCTTGTCCTCTTCCACACACTTTATCAGAGGTGATATCAGGTTAGACAGGCATTTAGAGGCCTAATCTATGCAGTTGTTCTTACATATCGTTATTTTCAGAGCATTTTATTGGTGATAGAGGAAGTGTAGGAGTTTTCTTTGCCAAGAATAGGCTGTCCTGGGTGTGTTGTTACACACAACTTATTTACCCATAGCTACTGTGTGGGCTGAAGTTTCGAGTCATGTTCATTAATCATGTTCCACAAATGCAATCTACATTATTTATAGTCAAACACAGGAGTATTTAAATGACAAACAAGTATGGTATAGCCTCCATGCCCGACTAAAGGGGGGAGCTCAACAATGGGCACCAGCAGTGTTGAAGGATTCTGGGTTGCAGTGTCCAGGTTGTGGTGGAGAAGGAACTAATTTTGTGTGTGTTACCGGTTCACTGCCAGGTTTATTCTGCTGGCCTTATTGTCTGTGGGCATGTGACTTTGCTTTAAATCATAACTCATAGCTGTGTTTGGTATGAACACATTCTTTTGAAATTTCCTGCCCTCCCTTGCAGGGGAGGAGGCAGGGAAAGTCCTGCTGAGTCACCAGCTGGGTCACCCCTTTCACAGGCCCTTCCTGCAATTTCAAGCTCTGTGTTGCTGCCTCAGTTTAATTTATAGTTGGATATACCTGAATGGAAAGGGATGTTAATGAAAACTATGATCAGCTGTATTGGTTTGATGCAATATTCTAACCTGGCAGAAAGTAGAGGTTAAGTCAGTTTCTGCTGGCACATTAAAATGAAGTTGATTTTCTCCTGGGTGTTTGTTTTAATGCCTATGAGTAGTAAGAAGAGATTGACTCCTTAGTGTCTTCACATGAATTATCTTGCAGTGTTTCTTGTAAGTTTACATAGTAGCAAATGATGCCACTTTGAATAGTTAGGATTATTCCCATAAATAATATTCATAAGCAATTTCCCACATCTCCAGAGAGAGCTGCTGGCTTTTTAATCCCTCAAATATTTAACTTTTGGACTATTTTCCTGTTGATAAGTAGAACAAATCCAATTTATTAAAAAAAAAAACAACCCTAGAAACACTGTTGGGTACTTTTTTGTTTTGATGCAGAGGTATTTCACATGACTGCTGTCTGGTCTTTTGGGGTACTGTGTATGCTTCATGTTCAACAAAGGCTCGTGGCTGCCTGCCCCTGGAAATTCTAGTTTCCTTTTTCAAGTATTCTCAGGCCAGCAAACCAGTGTATATTGGCAAGATTTTTGAAGCTGCCAGACTAAAAGGAATTAATAATACTGATCTAATACTGAACTTTTATTAGCTACAATTGTATATTATTTTTATGTATAGATAAGAATGAGTGTGTGTGTATTTATATAATATATATGGAGAAAATGTAGGCAAAATAAGAGGTTGTGGATAGTAATGGGGGAGAAGAAGGGAAGAAAATCCATAGTATTCATATTAAAGATTGATAGCAGTATTTTTTTCTTAACAGTTTACAGGCTCCTGCTGTATTTTGTTGGGGCTCTCAAGAATTATTGTATTTGAGCAATGTAAGCAATGTAATTAACTAAAATTTTCCAACTAAAAGAAAAACAGACCGTAAAATCTACATTTGGTCAGAAGTGTTGAAGTTATTTCACCCCTGAGGAGCAGAATTTTCTATTACACTGATAACTTGATCCATCTGTGAGTGAGTTTCCATGCAGGTCTCTCGAAGGATATAATATTATGAAATACTGTGTCCAACAAAAGTTCATATTCTAAAACTCCTCAGTTGCATTCCAGTCTAACAGTTAATATTAACATATCCAAAGGCTTATTTCTTCCTCACCCTTGAAAAGGCTATATGTGCTTTTGTAAATAAAGTGCTTGCAGTGATTTTTCAGTGAAATGGGCCTTTGGGCCAAAGATTTGTAGTTTTGAGGTGGTTTTGCTATGAACTTTTTGGTCTTTTTTGCTGTTGAGGAGGTATAAGCTACTTCAAGAATACTTCTTCCCTCAGGTGCCATGATTTGACTGTGATGAAAATAATTTGTGCCATTGAATTATGTGCTCTGAAGTTTTGGGTAAAGCCAGTTTGTAGCATTAACATAAAAACACAAGTCTGCATCAGCATAGTGATTTGTAAGTTTGAGTTACCCAACTTGTTCTTCAGCGTGGGTATTTTGAAAGTTTCTGTGAGATGCTGGTGACCTGAATGTATTGTTTCCTGAAGTCATTAGCATTTTCTGAGGAATCACCCAACTAGAAAAGTTTATAAATTTATGCTGCTTGTTTAGTACTTCAGTATCTGCTGCTGATGGTCACTTCCAGTGGGACTTGACAGCTGTCTTACTTTCCCATGGTTGAAGATGTTGTCCTAATTTATATTTATTTGAACAAATTTAAATCTGTTGTTTTAGAGAAGCTTTTTTTCATGATTGAAAGCTGATAATCTAATAAAAACCCTCATGTCTGTGTCATCATCGACCTACAGACAAAAGGATGGAAAATCAAGGCAAATGAAAGGAAAATGCTTAATTTTAATTTTTTAAAAAATTTATTTCATTAAATACAGTGTCAGTCTTAAAAAGGAGCCAGTTGCAGATGAAGAAATAGTTTCCTGCCTTTTTACTATGGATCCTTCTTCTGGAATTCTGTCCTGCTCTTTCTCATGGAATTTGAGGCATCTATTTATTTTAGGCTATCCTGTCCTTGCTTGTATGTTGAATGCAAGTGTCACAAACTTTTTTTCCTCTGTGGAGTAAATTGACACTGTGGAGTGTCAGTTCCCACTATGATGGGACACCATCACTTTGAAGTGTAATTTGTAACTTTTGTCTGTAGAATTTGTTTTCTCTCTCAGTTCAGTAAGCCAGTGTTTTTCATTTTTGAATTTTCAGATTTCAGTTCTTTTAACTGTATGATGATACATGTATTTTATTGGTGATAATGTAGTCTGGGTTTGGGGGAAAAAACCAAACAAAACACTTGTTTGGTTTTTTTTTCAGAGATGCTATCTGTAAGTATTTATAGACTTCTCAAAAGAGTTGTAAAGTGTGGTAGCCAAAGAGCAAGATTTGACAGATGAGTGGTTAAAGCATCTATTTATACTTCTATTCTTTTTAAATATTCTCAATTTTGCCAGTGTGGTTTAAAGATGGTGAAGCTACTTCTTGGGAGCTGGCAGGAGTAGAGTAGGAAGTGTGGGCAGGAAGCAATGATCAGGGAAGGGGCAGAGAAAGGCTGAGCTGATCTGACAGAGCAGTCCTGAGCAGTGGGAACAGAGAGGAAATGGCCAGCATCTGTGTTAAAACGGGGACAGAGGAGTTTAGGGAGTCACTCCACCTCTCTCTGCTTGAGTCACCTGCCTCTTGAGCCCATGCCAGAGGCAGCCATTTGGTACAGTGGTGCCTGTTACTGCTCTTCACACTGCTTCAGGGTGTACCTTAGTGTCACCCTGCTGTGGGCAAGTAGCCCACTGAAAGGTCCAGCAAAGCTGTGTGAACTCAGTAACTCCCAATATCTAATCTGCTTTAGAAAAAAACCTGGCAAAACGTGCAGATGAAGGTAGCTGTGGTCTGGGATACAGAACCTTTGTTGCTTCCTTGCATCAACCTGCCTGATCATTTGGTGAATAGGCTTATCTGGCCAGGTCATGTTCCTGGCAGCTCTCCATTGTGTGACCACAAAATCACCCAAGCTGGTGGTGTAGGAGTGGGAATGCTTGCTGGGGCAGAATGGGGACTGCCTCTTCCTCTGGCAGTGAGCTTTCAGGCCCTTTAATACCCTTACACAGCTTGTGTTTTTATAGTATGCTCTTAGTCAACAGCCCTTGAGTTCTCCCTCAAATTTTGTTAAATTAAAACTTCCATTAGAAATCTTAGAGTGCTTTGTCTTTATTGAATTAGTGACAAACAGGCCATATTCCAGCTTCTCCCAACTTCTCTCTTACTCCACACAAATATTAATAACTGATTTGATTTCAGGACTGTTTTCTTTTTTAGAAAAGTGGGGCTGTTTTCCAACTAAAGTATTTGCAACTGTTTTGTTATTGAAGAGGGAAAAGAATATCCCCTTTCTACGAAAGAGCTTGGCACGGTTTCATTCAGTGTGTGTCATATTGAGGATGCTTCCAGTGTCAGTTAGTGAATTGTCTTCTTTGAGTACTGAATGGGATTTATTTCTTTTTTTTTCCCTCAGCATAGAGAATTGTTAAAAAGCATGGCAAATTAGAAATAAAACTCAGATTAATTTTTTTTAGTCATCTTTATGAGGAAACAGAACTGAGAGACAGAATGACAAAATGATCTAAGTGTGTGTTTGCTCTTTCCAGAGTTTATAAATCATTCTTTTTGATTTCACCATACTTTATACATCACCTACTTAGAATTTTCTCTGTTCCTGGCAAGATTGGTGTAGCCAACAACAGTGTTGCCTTTGTTTATGAAGAGGAACATAGAGATGATGGCCTTAAATTTTATTTATTTGAAACTAAAATTCATAAAAGCCCCAATTTAAATTCTTACTCAGGTATCTGTTACTCTAAAATGTGCCACCTCTTTGCTCTCTGTCACTCCTTCCAGTATTACTCTTTCTTTAGAGTGCAGCTTAAGAAGACTGAGATGACCAGTCTTAACAGTTGAAAGCGGAAAATCCCACTTCTTGTGTAGAAATTTGGTAGTTGTAGAGGTTAATGTGAGAGTAGTGCAGTTATACAAGATGTGGAAGAAAAAAAGTGGATCTCTCTGACATTTTCACTGTTGGGGGAGGAATCTTTGTTCCTTTGCTTTTGTTGTTCCTCAGTACTGAGGATTGGGATGCAGCTCTTTCCTGTACTCCTCAGTGATTTTACTGTGTTAGCCAAGCTTAGGAGGCAGCAGCTCTTGTGTTAGGCTGAGCAAACAAAATATTAAGAGCTTTTGGGAATGGGTTCATATTGCATGGGTTGCTGCTGTAGAAATTAAATGTTAAGAAATCATGGGCTCATAGAATGACTTGCATTGGAAGTGACTGTAAAGAGGATCTAGTTCCAACCACCCCACCACAAGCAGGGATGCTGGAGAGGGTTGACCCTGGGTGGATGCCACCCGCTGAATCAGGTTCCTCAGGTCCCCATCCAACCTGGCCTTGAACATTTCTATGGGTGGGGCATTCACAAGTTCTCTGTGCAACCTGTTCAGTGCCTCTGTACTGTCTTGAGGAAGGAATTTCTTCTTAACATCTGATCTAAATCCTCTCTTTTAGTTAAAACAGTTCCTCTTTCCCTTGTCCCCATCTGCCTGTCTAAAAAGTTGCTGTTCTGCTTTTTTTATAAGCCTCCTTTAAGTACTGAAAGTCCACAATCTTAACTTTCTAAAGTCATGATTTCTGAATCTTGGCAGGTTTCTATGGCATAGAATTAACCTTTTAATTTTGGAAAATTGCAAGTATTTGTCTTCATGAATGCAACACTTATTCTTCAGTATGCAAACCCAAATGTACCACTGATATATTGCTATAACATTGTAGGAAGTGCCAAACATTTATTTAAGCTTCAGCTTCCACTTTTTTAATATTTATATTAAAATATAAATTTGTTTATGTTTTCTTAAATGTAATCTCTTGTTATTTTAGTCATAGAGGAAATTTTCATGTTATACATGAGTTCCTGAAAGGAATGTATACCCACTTACAGCAGACTTTTCTTACAACAGACTGAATAATTTAGTTGGTTGAATCAGAAAAAATTAGTCCACGTTAATTGTGCTAGTTAATGTCTCTGTAACTCCCACAAACAAAATAACATGACCAGAGTGACTGAGAAGTTAATAGTTCCACAGATTTTTGGATGTAATTCTCCTGGAAGAGAAGAGAGGACTCATAACAAGCTTCATAACAAACTTTCTAATGTCTAGTAGTCAATATGAACTCTTGTTTTTTCCACTCTGCTGTTACATCTCCTTTCTCTCCAGATGGCCCTCCATCCACTTGCATTCTGGTACTTCATATCTTTTTTGGCCCTGCAAGATGCTGATAAGAATGATAGTACTGTAATTTTCCTTACATGTGAGCACTGGATGATATGAAGTCCTTAATTTTATTTTTGGAAGAAATCTTTCTGTACCAGCCAATTGTTGCTAAATATAGTGGGAGGCTTATAATACACAGTGCGTGCTTGAATTTAAAGCAACACCTTACCCTAAAATGCTGACATCACAGTTTACTTGTACAGCTGTGTATGAAATACAGTCATTAAAACTGGTCTAAGACTTTGGGCATTGTGGTTGTTATTTGTGTCTGTTTGTGAATGGGGTCTTGCAGATGTCTACTGGGACAAGCATTGCCAGAGATGGATGTAGGGGGCCCATGCCTGCAATACTGGAAGACTGCTTGGTTGTGTTTCTGTCTGCAGACCTCTTTGAAATACTTTGGGAAAACTTATTGAAAGCCAAATAATGCTGTACCTAGGGTATTAGACTGGGACTGGGGGAATTTTTGCTGACTGACACAGGTTGGTTGTTTGGTGTCAGTACTGTCAGTGTTCCTGTTGGGTGTGCTTGAGGTGCCTCACAGCAGTGGTGAGTTTCTGCAGTTCCCTGCTGCTCTGTACAGCAACACCTAAAAATGTAACTCAGAAACTGTTATGGCAGCCAGGGGTAAGTTAAAAGTGTTGCTTTAGACACAGCTCTGCAGCTGTAATATAACATTATGATATAACCCCAAATCTAGACCTGGTATTGCTGTAGGCATGTGTGGTTTAAGATCTGCCTATAGGGATTTTTGCATTTTTACTATAGATTGTGTACAGAATGTCTGGAGCAAGGATACTGAAGATATTTGCACTAAAGATAAGGTGTTTCATAGAACAATGTTAATCAAACTGGTTGGAGAATCTAAATTAAGAGTTTAGCAGTTTGTTTAAATTAGAGTTTAGCAGTTGGTGCTGCTAAATGAAGTAGTTGTTTGTCCACAGAAAATGAAGTGTGGGATTTTTTATGAGGTTTTTTTTCCTTGTTTTTGTTTTGATTTTGTATATAAGTGTTGGAGGGTTTTCTTTGTTTGGAGTTTTTTTGTTTGGGTTTTTTTTTTTTGTACTTTGTTTTCCATCCCCCCCCTCCAGTTCTAATGACACATGCAGATTTAATTATCAGTGTAGAGGATTTGGGGAAAGGCCTACCTTTGACATGCCATAGCTAACATATTCAAAGGCTATTTTTATAGTCTGAGAAGTATCTTGGGCTCTTTGACATAAGTGAATCTTAGCAGCAAATAGAGCATCATTGGATGTTTAGCAAATCTGTGATTTCAAGCCCACTTTGTCATATTGAAGTTAGTAAAATAGTGCAATGAAAAGGCCATATGGAGAACTGCTGTCTTCCCACCCCAAAAGAAAAATAGAGTTAATTACTGCTGATTACTTCTGGTTTTGTATCCCATGTGTATTTGTTAAGATTTCTTTAAGTTGGTATTTCCAAACCATAATGTGAAGTCTCTTGCAGACTACTTTTTTGTGGCCTGGGAAAGTTGGTTAAGGAGAGCAGGTTTATATGATAAGCAGCAATTTGCATGTGGGAAGTTTATTAGGAGAATTACATGTCCACTACTAGAAGCTTTCACATCTTGACAACAGGAAAAAAAGAGAGAGGAGGGAAATTTGACAGAACAGAATTCTATGGTGTAACATAAACGTCACTTCTGATGGGATCTGCTCAGGCTGGTGTCTGAAATGACAGTGGTTGCATCTCAGTGTAAATCAAAGTGCAGAGACTGCCTGTCCCAGAAAGTATTGTGACCAGCACTGTTCAATGTCTTCATCAGTGACTTTGACAGGGAGATCGAGTGCACTCTCACCAAGTTTGTAGATGACAGCAGGCTAGGTGTGGAGGTTGACACACCTGAGGTCCGGGATGCCATCCGGAGAGAGCTGGACAAGCCAGAGGAGTGGCTCTGTGTGAACCTCGTGAGGTTCAGCAAGTCCAAGTGCAAGCTGTTACATTTCATCAGGCTATCAGTTACAGACTGGGGGTTGAAGGGATGGAGAGCAGCCCCTGCCGAGAAGGACTTGAAGGTGCTGGTGGATGAAACACTGCACATGACCTGCCAAAATGTGCTGGCACCACAGAAAGCCAGTCGTACCCTGGGCTGCACCAAAAGCAGTGAGGCCAGCAAGTCAAGGGAGGTGATTCTGTTGTTCTGCTCTGCTCTTGTGAGACCCCACCTGGAGTGCAGCATCCAGCTCTGGGGTCCACAGCACAGGGGAAACATAGATCTCTTGGAGTGAATTCAGAGAAAAACACAAAGATCATAGGAGGTCTGGAATTCCTCTCCTATGAGGAAAGGCTGAGAGAGTTGGGGTTGTTCAGCCCAGAGAAGAGAAGGCTCTGTAGAGATGTTATTGCAGTTCTTCAGTACCTAAGGAGGGGCTTATAAGAAAGATGGGGTACAGACCTTTTAGCAGGTCTTGTTGTGATAGGACAAGGGGTAATGATTTTAAACTGAAAGAGGACTGTTCTAGATTAGATATAAGAAAGATTTTTTTTTTTTTTTTTTATCATAAGGGTGGATGAAGCAATGTAACAGGTTCCCTAGAGAAGTGGTAGATGCCCTATCCCTAGAAATATTCAATGTTGGGTTGGATAGGCAACCTGATTGAGTTGAAAATGTCCCTGCTTATTGCAGGGGGATTGGACTAGATTGCCTTTAAAGACTTTTCTGACCCAGGCCATTCTATCATCTCTTCAGGAGGGAGTTCTCTGTTGACTCCTGATGGTGTATCCACACCTCACCTGAAAGTTATGGATTGTATACTGCCACCTTTTTTGGGAAGGCCATGAAAGGACCAGTGTTATATTTGCCTTTGGCTTTGAAGGGACCTGGACATAGCTGGACCTTTTCTGGAGGATTGTAAGATTTGTAGTGGGAAGTGTCAGCATGAAACCAAAGTTAGCAGAGTTTGACAGGTCAGTATTAGTAAGCCACCTAGAGAAAGATGGCTTTAGCCTGTGATGTGTACCCTCCATATCTGTTAACTTCTTCCATCAGATAACCTTTGTGTAACTTGAATCAATGGGAATTTGTTGGTGGGTCACACAATCACGATCACTGTTTCCGTTTCAAAGGGTGGAACTGTGCAGATGCTAACACGCCTGGGGTTATGGAGGTGACCACAAACCTCCTCTGTCATCCACCTCCACCATCCTGGGTGAGCTCCTCCACATCTGCCTGGAGCTCTGCTCTGAGAGGTGCCTGCCCCAGAAGCCCTACCTTGAGTCAGCTCCTGCACACTTTCTCAAATGTCAGCTTGACTTCTCCTGTGGATTTACAAGTCCTCAAAAAAGCCTTTGGGTGACTTCTGTGTTACTTTGTCTTCTAATAGATCTAGAATATAACCTCTGCAGCTTTAGTATGTAACTTCCTGCATTTAAAGTGTTTTTACTGACTATGTCTAATCGGATAATCAAAAATTCTCATGCAGAAACTGTGGGGACTGATACGTAAAAAGCATACTAGCAGTGCGTGTGAAAATGCCTACCTTGCTTCAATGCTAGAAAACCACCAGTTTATTTCTTGCAAGTTAAAAACACAGAATTACTTAAATCTTGATCAGTGTCTTTTCCTTTTAACTCAGAAATGTGGTCTGTGAGTTGTAGCTGCTGAAGGGGTAGATGCTTGTATTCGTAAGTGAAGCAAAGAAAACATTTTGGGGCAGAAAATAAATATCTAAGAAAACTTGGGTTATAAGTAGTTGAAGTATGATCTGCAGGTTGTCTTTCTTTTTCAGTGATCACTGTGTAAGACTTACTAGTAGGTGTAAAAGATAAAGCTCTTGCTCCTTTCTGTCTCTTCTTAGTGTCTCTACATCAGGTTGTATCAAACAGCCTAAAACAAAACAGTTCTATATACCACTCAATTGCCCCAAGGGGTGGGGATAGAAGAAGGGTTTTTAGATTATTGATTAACTAGTCTGGAGAGCCCTCAAAGCAGGCTGTGGACTTCTGGGCTGGGAGCTATGGGGTAATTTCTATGGAAAAGGTAACTTTTTCTGAGAGAATAATTTGTTCTACCTTCATTTATCCTCATGGATTCTGATCTCTTGTATTAGGGATGTGTGTAGGAGGCTCTTGAGGAAGTACGAATTTTCCTACACAGCATTAGAAAGAGGTGAAATTCTCTCAGGTGTCTTTTTAGTTGCAAAATTCTGGTTGGCAGGTGAAGACACAGGCCCGGCAACTGGATGCTGCCTCCCTCCTGCACTAACCCACTCCTTACAAGTATATCACTAATACTGAAATGATGTAACTGTGTAAATGAACACATGATGGGTGACCAGTACTTTAATAAATTGCGTACTTCTGCTTTTCTCAAGTCTCTGCTGTCTGGAGTACTTAAAAATAAAAATGACTTTTGCAATGTTTGGGGAAAATTGTTCAAACCAGGGAATAGAAAAGTCATTGTAAAAGAATACTGGTATTGCGGCATTTTTATTTGATAAGCCCTTTCTATTTTAAACAGCGTTGTTGCATTTTATATGATAGTGATACAAAGACAATTACTTGCCAAAAAAAAAAATAAATTATAAAAACAGACAAAACAATTTGAAATTGCAGAGATTTTCTTTGGGGTATCTGACTAATCATATTCATAGCTGTGATGACTTAAGGACGTGTGTGACATAAGGCTTGTAAACCCGGTAATACTATAGGGTTTTTTCTGACTATTTTGGCCAGTGAAGTTATAAAAGCTTTTTGGGTAGCCAACCCCTTTTCTCAGGTTTGAAGATAAAATTCCTGTGACCAGGAGCTTCTTTTACCCGCCCTATTAGTCTGCTAAATATATGCTTTCTTCTCTTTTCTGAGCATATTTAACTCTTTTCCAGTTAAATATTCTAGTTTTCTTTACTATTATGTTCGATGTTTGTCATATTCCAAATTGAATTTGTTAAAATGCATTTATTTTTTAATGTAAACAAGATTTTGATGTTGATTTTTACTGTTCCCAGTCATTAGAAGCAAGGTACTTGTAAAGGTTGTCTGAGCCATTGAGTTGAGCTTCCAGCTGTCACATGTGCCATTTTATGAACTGCTTTTGTAAACCTCATCAAGGTCAAAGAGCACTTGGCTTTTGCTTCCAGTATTCCTGTTTTTTGGAATTCTTACCCAGATCAGATCAGTTCAAATGATGGAACAGGTATCTGACTGTCCTAAATTTATTAGATGCCAGCTTCATACTGAGTTTGCTCTGATGTCAATTTTACCTGTCTTAATTGTTTTCATTTACTGTATTAGGATCTGTCAGTGTTATGATAAATAGCAATCTGTCTAAAGTAAGTTAAATTCCCTTTGGACTTCTCCTTCAGGATAATCTGTAGTTGTACCTGAGGTGTAATTGTTGTTGATGTGGATGATGAGAATTTTGTGCAATGTTGTACTCTGGCACAAATACTTCCCTAGGTGTACTGGAAGCAATCTTGAGAGGCAGTTGAATGTTTTAATTTTCTTTTCCTCATTGTACATCACACCAGTTGTTTACAGACAATCCTGTGGTTTAAGTACGAACTATTTTGGTCTTTAGCTACACAGTTTTACACTGTTTTATGTAAGTATATACGAATTCCTAAAAATCAGGGGTTATAGAATGGCACAAAAATTACAAGTACTGAAATATTTCTAATTTGGAAATGCATATGAAATACTGATTAAATTTGGAGGGCTCTACACTGATGGACCTAATTTCTGTGTTAGTGTTTTGAAGTGAGGTGTCCACAGTTCTGAGGATCTCACTTAGAACTAGGATGGTGAGTAAGCACAAGCTGCTCTACTGCTAGGAGAGACATTCAGCTGTGTAATGCTTAAAGGACACCTTCCTTGGCAATAACATTTAAAAATACTAATTCCTCTTACTCATCTGTAATCCTCTTCCCACAGCTTGAGCTCAGGACTATAATGGAACCTATTATGGGGAAAAGGTCTATGACTCAGCCATTGAGCCATGCAAACTCTTGGCTTCTTTAATTGGTACCATTAAATCTTTAGTAGTTTTTCTCTTGTAATATATAGGTGTCATTGGTATAAAATGCTTCACTGCTGAAGATTTATTGTACCTTTTGCTCTCTGATTTCTCTGACTTGATCAACCATAGGTGTTTAAAGGCTGGTTAATCATACTTTTTTAGAATTACTGCTTAACTGTTTAGGAGTGTATGGAAAACAAAACGTAAGAAAGCCATTGCTCAATCAGTACTTTCCAGGTTATTTTCCTTTTCTATTTAGACACAGGAGATGGAAAAGGAAAAACCTGTCTTTGCATTGTGTTTTATCTTCATAGAAGTTATTTAAATTGAAGACTGGATATCTTCTACATGACAGGATGGGAGAAGTTAATTCTTGAGCATATAACCAGGGGAGAACTGGCTTGATATAGCTGATTTTTTTTCCCCCTGTTGCAGGCTGGTTTTGGTGTTGGTTGGGCAGGTTTTTGGTTGTGTTGATTTTTTGGTACAATATTGGAAAGTGAACATGGAAACAGCTGTAGTTTGGGAAGGGAGTCAGACATCATTAGAAACAATTTAAACACTGAAAGTTAAATGTTTGAATATGTGTGTATATTTTAGTAAATGCACTTATATGAGGAGCAATAGCAGCTTTTAACTCTTTTGTTGTTTTCCCACGTACTTCATATGGGACACTTAAAACTTTTCAGTGTTTATTTTGGCATAAGCATTATTGGCTCCGAAAGAGGGGTGTGATGAGGGCATTGGAAAACTGTAATTGTTTGTTACCATCTGAGGAGTCTGCCCTGTGTCTCTAGTTGGCAAGAAGGTTTGGTTGTAACATTTATATGTACTTTTTGAAAGTAAGTATCAAAAAAGAATTAAATGACAGAGAATGTTAAACTATGTTACTTAACACAAAATTTACCTGATTGTGCTTGGGGAATGATGGCAAGTTGCAAAGCTGTAGTTGAAAAAGATCGGAAGTAGGACTGACACCACATGTTCCTCATGCCTATAAAGTAGGATGTAATCTGTGTAACCTTCTGTGATAGAAGTAGCTTTTTAATTACTTTGGTTTTATTGTTTGAGGTATGGCCTGATAATTTGTTGACTGTATATTATCCAGTAAACCCAATAATGAATATCACTGAATCCCTTGAACCAGGCAGACTCTTCCTACAAACAGTGCCTCTCTTCATATCTTTGTAAAAATAGCTAAATTGATCCCTTAGGTTTTAGCATTTATATTTTTCAGAGTCTGTACTGCTTTAGTGTGTAGTTCTGAGCTTCATATCAGGGGATAGTAGGCTCTCTTCACAGAATAGGTAGACAAAACAGTTCCTTGTCTAGCTTGGGACCAAGGACAAATGATCCAAATTTCAGACCCAAGAGCATAAACAACATGAAGTGAAGAGAGAAAAACAAGAAGGATGGGACTTCATAAGCTAAAGCTGTAATTAGACAATTAACTCCAATATGCAAATGGAGCAGAACTTAATAAAAGTGTGAGACCTCATGACTGGTCATCCATTTTGTGACCATTTTGGGTTCATCTTGGGTGTAGCCCTGGCTGGGCTCTTGTACTGCCCAAGGTGTATCCATTGAGGCCTTCTAATAAATACCTACTTTATTCTTTAACTCTGCCTAGCCTCTGTTCTAGGTCAGCCTTCACAAGGCATCAAAACTTCACCAAACACTAATTCATTCATCATTTTAAGTCTCCTGTAGTGTGTATTCTCCATTTTAAATATGAGTAAACCAGTACAGAGGGATAGGGAGTTGCCTGAGGCAAGAGCATGGTAATGGGATTTGGGGCTTCTTTATGTGTGTTATGCTGGGCTGTATTGCCCTGAAGCTGAAGCCTGCAGTTATCCAAGTAGGTGCTTTCTTGCAGTCACCTTCTTGAGCAGTTTTCAAGAAGGTCCGTGGCAAGTCTTTTGCTGGAAATCCCTCTTAGTAAGAAATGAGTATGTAATTTAAAAGAAAAGGAAAAAACAAGACTCGACAAAACAAAAGCCCATCTAGGGGGAGAAAAAAAAAAGTATCACAATGAGTTGAGGCTGGTAGGAAGAAGTAACTTATCTTTCCTGACTGTTTTCATCATTATGTTCACTGCTTTCATCACTCGTTGTAGTCTTTCCCAAGGTGACTTGAGTCTTGTCTTCAGGACAGTGTCATAGTCATTTAGATCTGATTTAATCTAGAAGTCTCATCCATCCTGTGAACTGCATGAGGCAGCAGTTGTAGGGTAACTAGGGAAGAGTCACACCGTAGGTTAGAGATATTATTGTTGAAAGTTAAGCAGTAGGGCATAAAATGCATCTAGTAACAACAAGTATTCTTTGTTTTCTAGTATGTGAAATATTTAAATAATTTAGACTATAATTTGCAAAAAAAAAGTTTATAATTTACGGAGTGTTTTCTTAGGGTTACAATGAACTTTAAGTAATCTTTTCAAGACAGCGTTGCATGTTTGCCATTTCACTTTCAGGCTGACTTATTGGTCAGTGCCTGAAGAAAGGTTCTGAATTTCTGCTGGACAAGAACAGTATAATATTGGGAAAAAATGGGTTAGAAAAGTAATTCCAATTTACTTGGGACATCTAATGAAAGTAAAAGTGATGGTGGCAGTGGGATTTTGGAGTTCCTTTTTCTCTCGTGATGTGGTATGACTGTGTGATTAAGGAAATGGTATTTAGAATGTCAAAACATAAAGTTACAGTTTTAAATTATGAATCGTGTGCTCACCTTTATGATGAGATTGAAACAGCAACAATTAAACACTTGGAGATTTGAAGTAGACATGAACAGTAGACAGCTTGATCGAGATACTGTGGATATAATCTTATGGTATCAGAAAACATTTATCAAATATGGTCTTTTGAGAGAAAATTCTGAGATGAGGCTCTTTAAATCAGAAGAAGTTAGCAAATGTAAAAAAATAGAATCATTAAACAATAATAATGGTAATAAAAATTGGATTAGAGTGGTTAACTTTCTTTCTTTTGTGATACCTTAGTACTTTACAGTATTAGAGGTCCATGTGATCAGAGAATTCTGTGTGTTTTTTAAAATATGTAGCAGAAAAGACTTGAGTACAAGTTGTGGTTTAAAAAAAAAGGGCACCAGTGCAAGTAATGAATGAAAAGGATTTCATCTTTTGCTTGTGGATACTGTACAACTCCACCTTGCAGAGGGGGAGGATGGCAAAGGAAGAAAAAGAGTATTGCATTATTTGCCTAGTGGGTCTCTTCCAGTCATCCAGATAAAATATCATTAGAGTGAACGTTTGTCTGCTCCAAACTGAAACCAAAGTGTACTATCTGTGCTCGTAGTGTTTCATCTAACACTTTCAGCTAATTTTTCTTGATCTGGTACACTCTTAATTGCAAGATATCTTGGTGAAATTATAGAAATACCTTATTGCAAACCACAGAAAATTCAGAGTACTCTGTGCTTTAATAAAAATACTTAGGGATTGTATTGTAGAGGTATCTTGGGACTTCAGTGGACTACTCCTTTCTATGGACAGGAGTAAAAACTCAGGAGTTCTAGTCCTTTTCACACCTGTTGAAACCTTTAACATCTAAGGCCATTGCCCTCTCCTTGAATGTGATATACATATTTATACCTTTGGGGAAAACTTGTTATTTCTTGGGGTGGGCAGATAGGGGAAGTGATAAAGTTCTTAGTAAAGACTGTCTATGAATTGCATCCTCTTTTCACCAGCTTTGTCATCTGTTTGTCATTAAATTGTGATTGGTATATTTTTTATATGTGCAGGCTTCTTAAACTTGGATGTTTAACAAGAAGCTGATGGTAGGGAACTCTTAAAAAAAATGCTGGGCTTTTGTTTTCCTAGGTATATAAGGTATTAGGAAAGTGATAGAGAAGTTATATCTATTCCTACTGTATTTGAACAAACATCATATGCTAATAAATGTAATGACCTAAAAATGCATTTGAAAGCATTTCACTGGTGGTTGCTGTATCTTACTGTTTATGAATGTTTGGTGTTGTGCTCTTCAGTTGCTGAAGAGCAATTCCCTCATGTCTACGAGTGAGGACTTACTGGGCAGCTGTGATCCCTGGGCTGTCTCTGGGATGGCTTTCTCAGAGGTGGGCTAGTCCCGTTGAAGACCCTTGCATTAGAGTGTCCTCAGAAGAGGGGTGAGAGGTTGCCCTGGGGCAGGTAAGAATGGCAAAACAGAGTGTGAATTACATCAGGAGGAAAGGACTGGCTGTGACTGGTGTCTTTCTAAAGCTTCCCAAAACTGGAAGACAAGCCCAGAAGAAAGGCCACTCAGGTGTGCATACACAAGCAGGGTGCAAGCAGGACACCCTGAAAGTTGAGTTTGAGGACTTTTTGGTGCAGGCATGTTGTAATAAAGTACAGAGGCATGTAGTGGTGCCAGGTAATTAGATTGGGGCAACATGCAGTTGTAGCCCCATGGTGCCCATCTGCTCCTAGTGGATTTCCTTACAGTGTGTTGCAGTTTGGTCATTTTGCAGTCTGTAACTTCCTCATGAAGGGAAGTGTAGGGAGGGGCATTCACTAATGCTCTTCTCCCTGGTGGCAAATAGGAGAACCTGAGGGAACGATATG
This sequence comes from Urocynchramus pylzowi, assembly GCA_013397555.1. Taxonomy (NCBI): domain Eukaryota; kingdom Metazoa; phylum Chordata; class Aves; order Passeriformes; family Fringillidae; genus Urocynchramus; species Urocynchramus pylzowi. Next base: position 2,112,725 of record VZRH01005110.1, on the reverse strand, counting down.
AAGCTGAGTCAGGGGAGCTTTGGTTTGGGTATTAGGAAAAAGGTTTTTCCCCCCAGTGGTGGTTGGAACTGGCTCCCCAGAGAAGTGGTCACAGCCCCAAGCCTGACAGAGAAGCATTTGGATGTTTTCAGGGACATGATGTGACTCTTGGGATGTCTTGTGCAGGGCCAGGAGTTGGACTTTTGTGATCCTTGTGGATTTCTTCCAACCCAGGATATGCTATGATTCAGTGATTCATTGTTAAAAAGCATTAGTATTGTCCTTACAAGTAATGAGCTGGAGCTCACAGGATGTTCATCAGACAGGTGGACATTTCTCTCATTTGTATTTACTTGATCCTTAAGTGCTGTAGAGCAGGCAGGAGAAAAATGTTTCCTGGCCTGCAAGTCTTCATCTTAATCTAATGAAAAAAACCCACCCCAAACATACTGCCCTTCTCTCTATGTTTGTTCTCCTTTCCTTAGACTAAAGTGAACTTTTTTATTATAAATTACAAGAAGATAAAGTGTACTTATTCTGAATTCAGATAAAGAATACGTTGTTAGATCTTTGGCAAATCTAAAAAGAAGTATTGCTTCTGACTTAACACATACACCTTGTATTTTAAGTTTTTTAATAGTATGTATTTATCAAGTAAACATACAATATAGTATCCTATTACCCATTGCCTTATATTTTTTACATTTGTAGCCTGCTAAGTAAGTTTTTCTGACTCTTGGCTGTTAGAAGGATGGGGGGAAAAAAGTACCAGAATAGAAATGCTCTTGATGTTGTGGTGTGTAATGCTATTACTGCTACTATTACTTGCAGCAGTGAAAGCACAGATGGAACTTTTTCAGTTGTCTGTTGTCAGAAGAGCCATACTTGTGCCACGTATGCTTGTCTTTGATTGTAGTCATAAACTTGGTGCCATTTGCTGCATGTCACTGTGATTTAAATTTGATAACAAAAGATTATTGATATGAGTAAATGTGATCTATTTAAGGTCCCTCTGAGAATGGTTCTCTGAGCAACTTTAGTCTTCTGTAGAAAAAGCAAAGTTTTAGAGGGCATTTATTGCTTTTATTACTGTGGGCAGGCCCTAAGTGCTTAATATATCAAGTCAGCCAGGACTGTTTTGTTGCACTTTCTTTTTCTGGGTAGGGAACAGGATGCTTAGTGGAAATCATAGTTGGTACCAGAGCATCATAAACTATGGTGATAGTAATACAGTGTGATGTAGGAACAGGTTATCCTTCAGAGAGGATGGATCTCCATGCATTTGACATTCAGTAGCTGAATGGAGAGAATTCTGCTTGTGGAGAGCAGAATTGGCTGCATGTACAGAGCAGTTTTGTCTCTCCCCTCAGGACCTTGGATTCCAAAGCATGGCTGTGCCCCAGAGAAGGAGAGTATTTGCATTTGACTGTTTTGGAGGAACTGCTTTGCCTTCACAGTGAAGCAAAGGGGCTGTGGGGAACATGGAGGCAAGCCCAAGAGCAGGAGTTGAGCCTGTATATAGGCTAAAATGTTAGGTTAGTCTTTTGTAATGCTAATTTATTTAATAATAGCAGTTTAATTATTACTGTTTTGGTTGAGCATGTGCAGATGTTTCTTCCCCTATATTTCCCCTTTACTGGAGGAGTTGAAGTGTGGTACTAGATTCTCTAGAGACTCTTTCATCCTGACACATTCTTACTTTACTGTGTGACTTCCTTATCTTGCCTGGTGATGAGCAGCCTTGTCTTAGAGGGGTTGGAAAAGACTGTTGGTAAATCTCCTGGATATTTTCTAATCCAAGGAATTCTCTAGTAAGCACTAGGTATCTTGATAGCTGTGCCTGGGAATAACTTCACAGACATAACTTCACAAAGAGAATACAGACATTTTAAAATACAAATGTTACACAGCAGAATCAAAGAACCATTAAGGTTGGAAAATACCTTTAAGATCCTGGAGTCTGACCATCAACAGCTTCTGTGGTAAAACATGTTGTCATGTTCTGGCATGTCTTCTGCTTGATAGTGTAGCACACACAAAGGGAAGTTTCCTTTTACTGTGGCCATGCATGGAGGGCAGGCTTGAGGTGGACAAGCTGTCATGAGCAATAAGCTTTCACCAGTAGAATTCAGTACCTAATTGTCCCACCCTTTCTATGTGTCTGTGCAGCTAGAGCTAGTAAAAACTTGCCAAAATCATGAGTCCTCCACTAGTCTACATAGTGATGGAGAGAGTCAGGCTGCTGTTGTGTAATGGTTAGGACCTGCCCTGCTTGCATTAGGGGTAACCTTATACTGCTAAGTCAGTCTATATTGCAAAGTAATCTCTAGCAAAAAAAGTATTAATAAAACATTTCTCTTGCTGACCATCACATCACCAGTTACATACAATCCTTTTGGTAGCTGTTGCAGTGTCTTAATGTAGAGCCAAATTGGAGCATGCATGCTTCATTACTGTAGGGGTGGCAGTTGCCTGAGATTGCCTGGTCAACACTGGTTCTGATCAATTCTGATCAATAGACAGCAGCCTAGGACATCTCTTATAGGACAAGTTCGTTGTTTCTTGAGCTGTGAACAGACTGTCAGCACTCATTGCACTGGCTGATAGTCCATAGCTTAGTAATGGGTCTCACTTTTTCTGTGAGCATAAAACACTACATATAATTGCTGTAAAATTGTAATGGGATGTTTGCTTTTTGGATGGCCACATAGTATCATTTGTCTTGTTTAATCTGTGTTTCTTCACAGAGTACATGACCAGTAAATAAATAATTCTGTTACTGTAGCTGTGCTGAGACTCAATTAAGAAACTCTGTATTTTGCATAGCTTGTTTTTATTCCTCCAAATAGTGTAATTGGGTGATATTTTCAGCTCCACCAAATCAGAAATTATAGCAGTTTTACAGTGGTAGCAGAGGGCACCAAGATCGGTTTTAATCACTTCCACTTGACTGTTAGGATGCTGTTGGCATCAGATTTATATTTTTTTTTGATCCAGAGTTTTTTAGATAAAACTTTGGATCAGCAAGTTATAACTTGTTTGTAATTGTACAGTTTTTAACAGGTTCCCAGGAGCAGTAACACAGAGCAGGATGACTTAGAATAGTCTTAGATTATTCTGTTTTCTCCTAAGACTTGATTAAGAAATGGTATTGCAGCAGCACTTTGCTAAAACATTAACTTTTTTCATGCACAGTAGTTTTGTCTTTCTAGAAAGATATTACTAGAATTTCTGTTTTCTATACACTTTCATCTGTGTTCTGAGGAGGTATGTCAAGAAATTTAGATTCCTTTCAAGCCTATTTGCAAAATAGACTCATTCTCATGTGGTGTGATGTCTTTCCTTTGTTGCAGAGGTCACTGACAGCGCTCGTTGGTTTATAAATCCCAGTTGTCCCTTTGGAACTACAATTTTCTTAAGAGGGTTTCTGAATTACTGAGATACCCATTGTTTCTAAACAGAATCATTTTCCCCAAAATATTTTAAGTTTAATATTAAGTATTTTCATATAGTTCAGTAAAAGAAACTTACACATCTTCAAGGTAATAGTTTCACAGAAAAGAGAAGGGATCATCATTCACAATAAAGAAGAAGAAACTGATTGGTAAAACATATTTTTGAAATAAGGTGTGAATGTAGTCTTGAGGATGTTTCTGAACTTCACCTAGTATAGAAAAAATACTGTACAGCTTTTGCTGAGTGTAGGTACTGGCATTTGGCTGGAGTTTTGGTGATGGTGTTGATTCCTGTTTACTCTAAGTTTTTTACTGATATGTGAGTTCTGCATATGGACAATATCAGGAAAGTATTTATGGAGGCCTAGAAAGGGTGACACGTGTTTTACACTGAGGGAGCACTAAGAGAGGCCTAATGCTGAAAGTATTCATTAGACAAGTTGAGAATTGCAGGGACAAAGCAATGTATAGAGACATGACTCAGAAACTTTCCAAATTAGTCAAGAGGAGTAGTTCAATCTAAATAATCCAAAGGGAGGATGAATCCTGTCATTAACCTTTGAAAGGAAGAATCATGGAGTAATTTGGTTATGTGATGGCTTTTGGGCTGTCCCATCAGGAGGGATACAAATTCAAAATGAATGATCTTTGTGGCCCTAGGTAGGGCTGCTGGTGGAAGCATGATGTAGTCTGTCTTCTGTTTTTAAAGAATTTGCACAGGTTGCTATTTTAACTTCTCCAGAGTGAAGGTGGTAATTGAACAGGCTTGCAGTTGAGAATATTCTGCAATGATTTACCTAAAGTGAAATCATCCATTGTATGGAGATCATACCAAAGTGGTTTGTATTTTGAAGTCAGTGGGGACTGACTGAGCACTTCCTTTACTGTTAGACAACTTAGTAAACCAACATTCAAGAAATTTAAATGAAGTGTTATTGTTATAGATCTTTATTTAAATATGGAAAAGACTGTGGAATCTGGAAATAATACCCATGAGGGAAATGAAAGTGTCGTCCTGGTAAAAAGCTGGGGTTTTTAAAAATGGTTTGTTGTTTGGTGCTGATGTTTAAATTTCACAAAGTTAGCTGAGTCACATCACATACTTTGCTACTCTTGCTCCATGCTTTGTAAAGCTCAGTATTGGCTCAAGTTGCTGCTCTGTTAGGGAAGTGACACTCAGCTGCTTTCACTACAGTTGGTTGTGGTTCAGTCCTTCTTCAAGCAACAGAAAAACTCTCCTCCTTAACCTCCCTCCCTGCCACTCACCCTCACTGGATTAATCCTACATCTTGTCCATCTTGCTACTTGACGTACCAGGCCTGGTTTGAGACAGCTCTCTGTGCTTTGGGCTGGGGAGAATGAGCTTTCATTCTAAAAATGTAAGCAGCTGTGAAACACAGGCAAATTGGTTTAATTTTTCAAGTCTTGGTGATACCTGTTTGGAAGCTCAAAAATAGGTTTGAATTCCAGAAATTTTGCAGTCTAGAATCAGACAATTCTATTTCTCTAATCGTGTTTTAATTTTTTATTTCCTTGGGTGTTGTTGGCTCTTACTGACAATGCTGTATAGCCTGTTGTGCCACAAATTGTTTTAACACTTCGGAGTTCTTGAAGAATCTCTGTTTTTCTCTAATAAGCTGCAATCTTTAGGAGTGTCCTGCATTGTGATATTGCATGTTAATAGCATTGATTAACTGTCGAGCAGTGGGAACTGATGAGAAAATGTCCATTGTAAAATTAAATGGAATTACTGAAGACTGTGCCATGCTGCTGGTTAGGGAGGTGACTAGCCCCAGTAGTCGCTGGTAGGAGTATTAATGTGAGCTCCAGGTTTTTTCACATGATTAAAACAGGCCATCTGTTCTTTGTTAAATGTTTACAAAAACAGCTTTTCTCTAAAAGATTTAAAGAGATGTGGGTCTAGTAAACACACCAATATTTTTGAGCACCTTTTTCACCTTATTTCAAATAATACTAAAAATAATTCTGCTGCAATATCAAACAGGATGAATAGCTATTTGTGTTTAATCTCCACTGGTTTCTTTCCCATGGAAGATTAAATTCTGTACTAACATACTAAATTATGGCTTTGTTGCTACTAAAAGCAGCAGGAGAAGCAATTTCTGTGAAGTATGCAGATAATTTTTTTCAATCTTTTGATAAAAATTTGTAATATACATATTTTTTAAAATTCTATAAATGGAAAATGGGGTTCTTTCATTAGAAATTGTGACCCTGTAACTAGAGCTAATCCTTTCTAGATTTAAAGAAGTAGAACTATTTGAAATAATTCCCTGTGGTAGGCTTAATCTAATATTTATAGTGAAAGCCTGTTGTTCTTCCTTTTCTCCCTACTTAAGAAAGAGCAGACAACTGGTTTGGGGTAAGAAAATGCGTCTTTCAAGCTGCTTCCAGTCTCTTCTCAGTAGATTTGTGCTGCTTCTACACAGCTTCACACTAGGGAGCAATGTGGGGTTGTCAGTTAGGGATAAACGGTTTTAGCATATTGCAGACATACAGCCACAGACTTCCTAGAAAAATAAAAGTATTCACAGCTCTTTCTTTGAAAGAGTGCTATAATTTATAAAATTATGTGTAAGTGGATTACAAAACATGCCAAACTGCAAGGGGAGTGGCACGTGGCAAAAGTAATATATTTTCAAGTAATAGCAAATACAGCCTACAAAGCCTAATTAGGGCAGAGTTGTCTTTTTGTAGCTGCAATAGTCCAGAAATTCTGAATTATATGAACCAAAATGTAGTATTAGTGTACTTGGTAATGCACATAACTTTAAATAAAAGGCAGTAAGTTTGGGTTTTTTTAGTATTTGTTTCAGGCATAATGTTTTATTCTAATGTATTGTATTCAGTTGTTCTAGAGCCTGAGACTTACTCTTGTGGATAAGGCTTCTGAAAAGTAGGAATCTGAAATTTCACAGGGTGCTACAGTGTGGCAGCAATAGCTGCCATTCTCAGGGCCTTGCCTTCTGGCCAGGTCTTACATTAAAACTGCAAATGTCAATTCATGAAGGGCTGACACTGCTGTTGTGGAGATTGGAGAGCTTTGCTTTCAGATTTGCTTATGACTCTGCTGAAAGTTATTGTTCAGACTTAAACAAACAAAAACAATCCACAAGTCTTACAGAGGCAGCAAGGATTAATTTTTTTGAATACTGAAGCATTTATAAAATATAATATTGATTTCGGTGATGGTCATACCACTAATGAAGTTGCAGTGTTGAAAATTTTGTAAAATTAAATGTACGTGGCATTACTGGATTTCTTGTGGTTTTTAATATTTGTTGGCTTGGCAGTTTCACATGCATAAGAGGAAGAAAAATAAAACTACTGATTCTGACTTGTTCTAGAAAGTTGTGCCTTATACATAAGCTTCTAGGTAATTGTAAAAGTCTCTCTTAATATGGCAAACTAATAAAGTAATGCCAAATTCAAGGCACTTGCTCAATACAAAATCTACAAATAAAGGAAAGAAGACCCTGGAGTTCTTATGTGTTATATGTAGCAGGTGAGAAGTATTTTAAAACAGAATTGAGTATGGTAGGGGACAGCTCAGTGAAAAAAATTGGTGAAACTTGCACTTGGAATTTCTGCAAAATGTAGGATGCATGAGATACAAAATAACAGATAATGCAGAAATATATTGACTATCTTGCAAAAATACAGGCTAAAAGTACTGCTCTGAAAACTGAGGGATAAGAAGTACTTACAGATGATCTCAGTAATATTCCTGTATTTTCCTGCCTAAAAATAATGGTTAGTACAAGCACATAGCAGTCCAAGGTACAGAGAAGACAGTTTTATTCTGTGTCATATAACAAATCCAAGACACTAATTCAGTCAACCAAATTCACAACCAATCAGAACATTTTAAAAGATCTCAATTTTATGTTATGTGTAATTGGACTGCAGAACTCATTGTTACCCCTGACCTTGTGGGATAGTGTTTTCTATACAGATACCCAGTTTTTGCGAACTTTCCAGCACAGAGCTGTATGTGCCAGTGGTGACTACAGATTTGTAGGACAGGTGTTGATTCATACTTCACGATGCCTAGCATGAGGTGGTCTTGAATTTTGGCTGATTGATGCAGTGCTAATGCAATGAGAACATAGGGTTTTCATTAGAGCTGGATTTCCACTGTAACTTAGACCCTGTTGCTCTAAAAAGGATCTTAATAAACATGTGGAGGACAGAAACATGCAGAAGTCACCCTTGGAAGTCCTTGGTTAAGCCAAGAGATGCAGACCATCAGTCTGTCACTCAGGCCTTCCCTCTTGTTCTCTCTCTTCCACGAAGAACTGTAGTATGTAGCATGTACCATTCAGACTTCTCCCAGACAGCAGAAGAAATTCTTGTCTTATCTTCCTGACAACCTTGCTCCGTTTGCTTCTGAGTATGTGAGTGTGTTCGGTGCACAGTGGGTTTATGTTACTGTGAAGAAATGGCACAAGTAGTTAGGACTGCACTGGTTCAGTTTGTTTACATTCAGAAAATTGTATTAATATATTTGGAAATATATACATGCATTCACTTCTTCATGTAATATTGTCAAGAATTTTATTTCTTAAATCTTAAGTACATTTCTATTTAGATCTAGGTGGCTGAAGTAGATTATCTGTATATGCCCATCAGTTCTCCTTATGCTCAAGGGTTGGTTTTGTAGCCATTCATTTGCATGCTTGCCACTTCTCAGTAAGTGCCATTGGAAAAAAAAAAAGTGGAGAAAAGGAAATGCAATTAACATTACAGTTACACTGGCACTGCTTTTCATAGAGGTACAATTCTTATTTGTTATTAACTTTTCTTCTCCACAGTTCAACAGATCAAATATCTCAAATGGCTGTCCTTTTATACCGTGATTAATCCACCTAGAGTCATGCTGACATAATTTTTAGGGAACAGAAAAGGAGGAGAAACAAGAGAGAGAAAGAGGGTGGGTAAAATGATCTGACCATATATGTAGGTGTGAGAAAGGCATCAGTACAGTGTCATGCTGTTACTTTTCTTGTAGAAAAGCACTGTTGTCCTGCATTTATAACCATGGGCAGGCAGGGAGAAGCAGGTCAGAGCTTTGATATGCTGCAGAGTCATGGTAGAGCTTAGATGTCTTTTAACTGCAGACTCATAGATCTTTGTGTAGAATAGAAACATTGAAGTGAAAATAGTTGTCAATATAGCCAATATATTTTAGTTTAGGTATTTAACATTTGTGTAATTCTGCATAGGTTTTCCTGTAGTTTGTAAGTTTGGTGTAAACCCAGTACACTACAGAGACTTTGAAATAGGATGTTTATGCAGGTTCATAAGCACTTACTGTAGTTCTCCGTCCAGTCTGGAGCAGGAACAAATCTGTTTCAAGTACAAGATGGAAGCAGTGGATCTTGGACATAAAATGTAACCTTGTATTCCATTTTCAAGTGGCTTAATCCTTCACTTGCTGATCAAAATACCTCCTGTCACAGATTAGCCAATGTAAATTGCCTTAATTAATTTTTTATCAATATAGCCTGTAAATACACTTTTATTCTCCTTCAAATGTCTAGAAACAAACTTTAACAATTTTCTCCCCAAAGGACAAAATTCCAGTGCAGCTTAATAATTTTTAATAAGTTAATCATCCTACTAACAACTATTTTGAAATGTGTGAAACAACAATTGCTTTTATTTTGCATTGACATGTTGAAGACTAAATGTTTTCTGTATTTCCACTTCATACAAGCTTTAGAATAATTTTACATTTGATATATCAAGAATCTCTAGTCATTTTGCTGCTGTTCTGACTGCAAAAAGCATTGTTCTTTACTATATAACTGCACAGTGTTTCAGATATGCTGACTCTTGTTAATAGGTTAATCTTGTGCTTAATATTTTCTCCCTCTGTTACCTCATGCTCCAAAAGAGCAAAGTTTTAGAAATCAAAGTTGCAGATCTCCAATTTTTGTTTCTCTTTATCTCTCTCAGCATTCTCCGTCGGAACCCTTTTTAGAGAAACCAGTGCCGGATATGACTCAGGTTAGTGGACCGAATACCCAGCTAGTGAAAAGCGATGATTATCTGCCGTCAATTGAGCCGCAGCCACAGCAAAAGAAAAAGAAAAACAATCACATTGCTGCAGAAGGTCCCAGTAAAGGTTTTGGTAAGGAAGACTTTCCTGGGGGACTTGACAGCCAGAATCTAAGCAGAAACTCAGTGGATTGCTCCCAAGAAGACAAGAAGAAAAAGAAAAAGCCCAAGGCAAAAAAAGAACCGAAGGATCCTAAAGAACCCAAGGAAAAGAAGGAACCCAAGACCCCCAAAGTCCCTAAGACCCCTAAAGAGCCAAAGGAAAAGAAAGCAAAAAATACCACGCCAAAACCCAAGACCAGCAAAAAGGCTAGGTAAGTCAGGAAACTTGTATATGCAATAAGAGAAAAACAGTGTGTTTGTGGGATTTCTAGAGCATCTGTGCTAAGTGGTGTGGGTGGAGAGGAAATCTTGTTTTGTCGTTTGTCTTATACCATCTACAACATCATGTTTTTGAGAAGCTTGGGCACATTTCTCTTGTTTGACTTTCCTGTTTATGGCTTCACAGTTATTTTAAGCAAGCTGGAGAGGCAGAAGGTTAGTTTTTCCTTTCAAGGCAGAAAAGTTTCTGGATGTGTTAGATTTCAAAAGCAACTCTTTCTCCTCTAATGTTCATCTGTCTTTGTGTGTGGTTTTGTGATGAGAAATTATACTGCTTCAATATTAATGTAGGGTTTCAGAGATGAAGGCTGAGAGTAAAATGGTTTGATGATGTTTTTCCCTAAATAAAGAAGTTAGGTACTTCACCTTGTTGTGTGCTGTGCAACCCTTACAGACACTGTTTTATACTAACACAACTCATGGGCTCTAAGCCCTGCTGTTAAAAAGGCATTTTTATATGGATATTGATGTGTCCTCACTGTAGGGATGATATTAATTTTCCTGTTTCACGTAAAAACAGTTTTCCTAGCAGAAAGTCTTTGTGGCTAGACCAGATGGTTCAACCATCTTTCTTGACTGGGTTTCTTAACTTGCCATTCAGCATTGTGTACCTTTATCAGGATAGGCTTAAAACATTACAGAGTAGTATGAGAAAGAATAAACTGTCATTACACATGAGTAAATATGTCATAGGTAATAACACAGATTCTTTCCTTGTCCCTCAAGTCCCTAAACACCGTGGTTATAAATGCCTACTTGGAAGAAAACTGAGACCACAAAGACATTAAAGCTCAATATTTTTTTTTTCATTTGTACCTAGAATTTCTTACAACTGTTCTGAATTTGTTCCAAACATCTGAATCTGTTTTTCAAGATGTGGCTAGAGTTATAAAATATAACTTCCAGATGGAAGCACAGCCAGACTTGGTTAATCCAAATCAGTTTGCAAAATCCATTTGTATTAGGGTTTAAAAATTGCGCTTAATGAATCAGCTTTGCATATATTCTACAAGACTGACTATTTATTGGTTAGGTTTGATACAGCTCTGTAGCTAAATGAGGATGGGGCAGTAAGATGTTATTTGATGCTTTAGCAAGACAGAAGAGTTGCTGTAGTAGCAGAGATAATGTTTCCTGAAGAATTTATAAGCACTGGCTTGTAAAATCAAGTGTTGTTGTGTACAGCCTATATTAACTGATCAGTAAATTACAGTTGATCAGCCTGTCCCTATTGCAGCATTTACTTTGGCTGTGTACCAGACTGTCCTAAGGATTGGGTTTACATATACAGCAGCAATTCACAACTTAGAAAAATTTGTTAAGTTATATATCATCCAATATGTCTTCTTGAAATGAAAGTACTGTATCAGCTAAAATAACCTTTTCATAGAATCACAAAATGGTTGGGGTTGAAAGGGGCCCCTGGAGATCATGTAGTTCAACGCCCTTGCTGAAGGAGGCTCACCTATAGCAGGTTGCATGGGGCCCATCCAGGCAGTTTTTTAGTATCTCCAAGGAAGGAGACACCACAGCCCCCGTGGGTAGCCTGTTCCAGTGCTCTGTCACCCTCAATGTAAAGTTTTTCTTTTTAGACAGATGGAACTTCCTGTGTTTCAGTTTGTACCCACTCTCCCACGTCCTGTTGGTGGGCACCTCTGAGCGGTGTCTGGCCCCACTGTTTCCACACCCATCCTTAAGATACTTGTATGTATTGATAAGATTTCTTTCCAGTCATCTCCAGGCTAAACAGGTGAAGCTGCCTCAGCCTTTCCACTAAAGACAAGTACTCCAGTTGTCTAGACTCACAGGTATAAAGGCTGACTAGGCTACGTAATAAATATTACCGAGCACTTCCTAGATTTTTGCTGCCAAAAAGTAAAAAACCGTTTACTGCAGGACTTCACAATTGACTGTGTTGAAGCCTTGTTTGATAAATCATGGTTAGAAGGAGTCTGCCTCAAAAACACCCATGGCTGATGGTCTGGACATCAGAGCTCAGAGCTGGTCTGTCCTGTCCACTCAATCCTAATACCTCTGTGCGCATCTTCTCTAAATTTTGGGACATGCCATGCAGATTAAAGGAGTGGTGTTTTCTCTGAAGGAGCTAAACACTGCTTGCTCAATTGTGTTTGTAGGAGAGTCTATCTGCTTTCCCATGTAATGACTCTTGTCCCTGGCTGGCTAGGTGACTTACTGTATTCTAGTAAGTACTAAGCTCTGTTGTTTTACCTGGGAGAGAAACATGTTTGGAGCAACAGCAAGAGCATTCAGTGTTCCTTATGCTTACTCAGGGTTGTGGAGAAAGTCCTATTTTTGCTGTAAGGGGTTTGTGTCTCTTGTTACCAAATGCTCTTCTGAAAACAAGGTTGTTCTCATTTTGTGGTCTTGTCAGCTTCAATATTAAGCTTCTTTGAAGAACCCAGAGACTGTGTGGGGATCCTATGCTGCCAAAGACTTTTAAATCAGTGAAAGAAACTTGCTTACTTTGGCAACATCAAAGACTGGGGAACCTGTCCAGTGGCAGATCACTGAATCAATTTTTTAAAATAAATCAACAGTCCAAATCATATAAGTCACAGTATTTCAGCAGCACTACCTCCGGAAAGGAAATATTACAGTAGCTTAGATGAGTGAGATTAATGCATGTTAATATAGATTGTGGATGATTATGTAGAAGTAAAATATTTTGATAAAGTTAATGTCTGGCATGTCTTTACTGCTGCTGCTTATATTGCTCAGTATTTTGCTTCTAAGCATTGAAAGGAGCAGTGTGATTTAGAAATATAAAAATCCTGTGTGTAACTAATGGTCCTCATTCCTGAGTAAGATGATCAGCTTCAATAGAAGAGTTTTGCAATCATGTAAAATTAAGGTAAATAAAGTTAGGTATTTATTGAAGAACAATACATTTTGGATTGAGCATGAGTCCTTAATAGTTAAGTTTGACACAGGCTGTTTTAGAGCATACACATGGATGAAAAATGTGATGTTTAATTATCTTAACCATTTTTAATTTAATATAGCTCATAACCCTGTTATTTTAGTTCCAATTTCAACTAAAAGTATAATCCTTTAATGTAACAAATAAAAACAAAACCCCAGAAACTCTATCCTTCACATCTCTGTTATCTTTGGTGCAAGTTACAACAAAATGAGCAGCCTGCCTCACTGAAATGCACCTTCATGTGAGGGACGAGTCAGATTGGAAAATGGAAGAACCTGATTAATTTAATGGTGGTTTGAATTGTGCTATGGGATCTCAAAAAGAAGGAAAATGCCCAAATAGGTTGCTAGTATGTTACGCTGCATAGTGAAAGAAAGATCACACATTAATATTTTACTACTATTGTACTACACTTTTAATGGATATTAGCCCAATCCTACCAATACTGAAAGACAAATATAGTGGTGGCTGAAATACATAACAATGGCAAAACAAATCTCTTGTGGACCAAACTAGTAAAGTTTGAAAGCAAAATGTAGGTTAACCTAGGATCATGAGTGAGGGGTTTTCATTAAATTGGGTGGGTATTATATATTGGTTCAGTATTATGCTGGCTCTAAACTTTATGAAGTCAGCTTTAGGCACATGCAAAGCAGGCAGATTTTTCCAAAGGTAGAGGGACAGGGAAAGGCAAGTAATCCTACTGAATTGCAAAGTCATGGCTCAGATGTCTGTTCCTCCTGTGCCTGTCCCTGGAGGAGATGAGGACCACCTGTTTGGGAAGATCACGCTGCAGCACAGCTGATATCTCTCCTGCCGCTTCCTATGAAACCCTAGAGACTGGCCACCGACTATGGTGGCAGGAGCAGTAGCTATTTGCAAGGGCCAAATGGCAGCTGTTTGCAGGAGCTCTTGCCTTGTCCCATCTCCTCAAGGCAGTGTGCTGTGCTTTGCAGGGCTGCTCATATCTGCTCCCTCCCCTCCCCGTGGCAGGGAAAGCTTCATCTTCCCCACACACTGAGCAGCAGCCTGGGACACAGCGTAGGGTGAGTGTGTTGTTGCTTACAAGGGGAGTGCTAAACATGAGCATAATGAAGGTTTTTAGAGGGAGGTGGAGAAGAGCTTTTTTGGCGCACGGTTTGGCTGTTTGTTGTATCGGAAAGGGGATGGCTCCTGGCCACGGAAGTGGGAAGAGGCTGCTGCGTGGGGAGCGGTGCGGACAGCAGGACACAGCACCCTGGGGAGCTGTAGGACAGGAAGAGAGGTCCCGAGGCAGTGGTGGTAGTTTCCACTCCCAAGGTCAGATCATCCTGAGCAAGGCAGGAAGGGGCTGCCTTTGGGAGAGAACAGGAAATCGTGCGAGATTTCCATGCATGTGTCCGCTGAGGCTGTTCCTGTTCACACCTGTCCTCATCTCCCTTTTGAACCAGCCCAGCTGCCTGATATTTACCTTTGCTTGTGCTGCAGGGCAGGCCTTGTAGGCTTCACTATTATCAAAGCTTTTTAGTAATTTGGCTGACGTTTCAGGCTGGAAAAAACCTTGTTGTCTGTTGTTTTTCCTACTTTTGTGATATGTAAAAACTGATTCTAAAAGAAGTTTTGATTACACTAGGAGTTTTAAAAAATAATTATTTTCTTTGGGTAAGGCATATAAGTCTCACATCTCTGACATTTTGAGAAGGTGGGATTGTTTTTCAATGGTTTTTATGCTCCACAGTGAATGTGTAAAGTTTGTATAAGGTAGGTTCCCATCGTGAATCTGTTGCAGGAAAATGTTCCCAGATAAAATGGTAAAATAAAAATCAGTAATGCATCTGTCTTCCTTTAAAGAATAGAATTATAGAAAAAAATATCATCCAAGTCATGGTAGTTGTCAGAAATTATACTAATAAACAACAGATCTATCATTTACCCAGATCAGGTGAAGTAGTTACACAGGGTAAACATGGGCTAATTCCCCCCTTAATCCTGCAAAGCATGTCATGATTTTGGGGTCATTTTTGAGTCAGATGGTTTGCCCCTGTAAGTTTCTGGAGCTTCATCTAGCTCTCTTGAGGGCTGCTGAGTGGATACAAAACACTTTGCCAGATATTTTTCTCAAATTTTAAATCAAGCTCTCTTTTTAGTTGTTCTACTTACTGTTTTCCTATTCAGCCTCTTTTTCTGCATGTTGTTTGCTTGTTTGACCTTCTGCAGGTTGTCTTCATACTGATCCTCTTTGGTCAGTATGGTGTGCAGTTGGGCAGTCCTCAGGGGTAAGAGGATGAAACCAGAAAGTGACACTGGACAGCGAGATTGTAAAACATCTAATCTGAAATGTCTGTATTTATATCACTTGAATTGAGGGACGAGTTTAACTGATGGTTTTTAAATACTTAAAAGTTTTGTGTGTGGCAAATACTGCTCCAGTTTGTCTTAGATTTATAGTTCTTGTTTTGGGACCGGACACTTACCATGTCACTAGTGGGCCTTGGCTAAATTTTGCATTCATGCATGTGTACAAAAAAAAATGAGAGAGAGTTGTCTAAATGTGTATCTTATAGTCTACCTTCCTTGTTGCCAGACTTGGAAAGTACTAATCATGTGCACCCAGTGTTGAGCACTGACAGGGAGACCTAATGGCAGAGTCTCTGAGAACAATCTCTGAGTACTTGCTTGTTCTTCATGTGGAAAGGTAATTCTGTTCCAGGCTAATGCTGTTCCTGGATGGCCTGAGCGTGATCTGCTGGAAAGTGCAAAGGCTGAGTCAAAAGTGGGTACATTTAATTGTCAGGAACAAATCACGCTGGCTCCGTGGGAAGATGAAGAGCAGTTGCTGGCAAAGCAAGGAAGCTGATGCTCTCGCTGGCCAGATGAAGCTCCTGCGTGTGTGATGCACTGGGAAGCAGTGTGTCCCTGCGTTTAGAGGGGTGGTGCTGTTCTATTTCTACTTCACTTTTTTTTTTTCTTTTTCCCCTTTCCTTCAAAGAAGTTGTAGCTGTGCATTTATAAAGAGCAATTCTGTTGCTGAATTTAGAACTTAAAGTTCCCGGTGGAGCTACACACGGGCTTTGTTCTCCGCAAGCTGGTCGCTCTTTCACGTGTGCGTTTCTAACTGGTCTGGAAAGGGAAGTGATTTGAAACTTTGTCCGAATCGCTTCGATCGCGTCTCCGTTGCCGAGAGTGCCTGTGTACACCGAGGCGCACGGCTCGGAGGTGGATATAGGTCACGAAGTAGTCATGGCTCCGAGGGGGAAAGGTCTGTCAGAGGCCAGACCGGAACCCGTGTGTCGGGGCGGACCTGCCCGCAGCGCCGGGCTCTTTGTCTGCGCCCGGCCGGCCGGCAGCGCAGCGCGGTCGGTGGGTCGGCGGGCCCTCGTTAGCGCTGGCCGGCCTTTCAGCAGGCTGCTGTTTTATCCCGCCTAGCCCACGCTATTCTTCCCGGCTTTAAGCCTGTTATTCACAGGCGGCCGTGCACCGGGGGCACGGCACGACGGCTGAGCTTTAATTGCGCGCCCCGCTCCGATTTACGGGGGTCAGGGGGGAAGAGCGCCGGGCTGTCAGCGCGCTTCACCTGGCGGCGATCTTCACCTTCCCTTTACACGAGTTGGAGAAACGCGTAAAGCGGCGCTTTGTGTTTGTTTTGCTTTGTCGCTGCTCGGTGCTCAGTTTTCAGTCGGTGTTTTTGGAAGCGGTTTGGCGGTGGTTTGATGAAAGCCGGTGCGTGTGCGGCGGGGGTTCCCGTGCCGCGGCCGCGCAGGTGCCGGGAGCGGGCGGGCGCTGATTGAGGGAAGCAGATGGCAGCGCTCGGTGGCCGCCGGCCAGCGGAGCAGGTGCTGGTCACGTGGCCGCGGGTTGCCGGGGCGACGCCAGCGCTCTCGGCGTGCGGATGAAAAGGCGAAGGGGGCCCCGCTTCAGCTGCGGCTTTTTGTGCCATTGGTGGCAGCCAGAGCGGAAACAAGCGCCGGCGGGGAGGGAGGGGAGCCCGCCGGGCACCGAGCGACGGAGGGAGGGAGGGAGGGACGCGCGCTGCCCGGCCCCGCCGCCTCTCGGGGCTCGCCCTCTGCCCGCGCTCCTCCCGCCGTGCCAAACTCTGCCCCCGCTGTGCCCGCGCTCCTT
>VZRH01005110.1:2072220-2095728 GCA_013397555.1 Urocynchramus pylzowi | reverse complement strand
TTTTTTTTGAGCTGTGTCGAGTCCTATTAATTTCACAGGATCACAGGATTGTTAGGGTTGGAAGGCACTTCTCGAGATCATCTCATCCAAGCGCCCTGCCAAGTCAGGGTCACCTAGAGCAGGTGGCACAGGAAGGTGTCCAGGTGGATTTTGAATGTCTCCAGAGAGGGAGACTCCACAACCTCCCTGGGCAGCCTGTTCCAGTGCTCTGCCACCCTCAATGTTAGGAAGTTCTTCCTCATGTTGAGGTGGAACTTCTGTTTTCATTTCTGGCCATTGCTCCTTGTCCTGTCACTGTGCACCACTGAAGAGAGTCTGGCACCATCCTCTTGATACCTACTATTAAGATACTTATATGCATTAATGAATCGCAGAATTGTTAGGAATGGAAGCAACCTCTGTAGATCATCTAGTCTCAGTCTTCTCTTTAAACAGGCCCAGCTCCCATAGTCTCTCCTCTTAAGAGAAATGCTCCAGACTCCTAAACACCACTGTGCCTCCTCTTCTGTATCCTATTCACTAGCTCCTTGTCTTTGTTTCACTGAGGAATCCAGAACTGGACATAGTACTCCAGATATGGCCTCAGTAGGGCTAAGTAGAAATAATTTTTCAATAATCCAAATCCATGTTCAAAACTCAGTCTTTTCATGTGTAATTTTTTTTTTTATTTCTTTTTTTAAACTTGGAAACCAGTGCTAGTTTATCCAGAGGCTGCAAGGAGAAAATAGCACTGTAGCTGAGTTGTTGCAGTCCTGAAGAGACATGCGACTGTATTGGAAAATTTTAAATTACAGCTCCAAAATATACTGTGCTGATCAAAACAAACGAATTTAAAGCTGATGTTCAAATGAGAACTTACAAATATGAGGATCATGAAGAAAAAACAAACCCTGAGCAGTTTCCCAGGTATGAAAGTAAAGCGATGAGAATGCAGAAGCCATATAAAAGTGTCTGATCTAGCACTTGGTGACCTGTGCTTGCCATGTGTCAGGTACCAGCACACAGCTCTGCTCTCCTATCAGTCTCAGCAACTTCCCTTAGCAAGCCCCTCACATTGGGAATGGGCTGCTGAGAGCTGACCACAAAAAAACTAGTAAAAACCTGCCTCAGACTCAAAGGCTACGTGTGCTTTAAAATACTAACTTCTACCATCGATTTTTGTTGCCATTTAAAAATTTCACCCCTGCCGTGCTATAGATCATCTCAGTTCGTGATTTGGTGACAGTGTATTTAAAGCCATATTTTGATACATATGTCTTCACCCATTTCCAAGCCTCTGAGTGCAGCTGGAGACATGCAGTCCCAGCTCTTTAATGTTTTCATGGGGGAAGAAGGGAAGGAACAACCCTCGAAACATTGTTGTCAGTGGATATAGCTTTCTAGTATTGTGTAGATGCTAAGATGCTAGCTGGGTATTTTTTCCTCCTGTACAAGCTGCAGTTGCATGCATTGGAGCTGTATGGGTGCCCTCAGCGCTGACACTGAAGTGCATTTCCTGCTTGGAAATAGCAGGGATTGTAGAAGAGGATGAATTCAGTCCTTTGTTTTGGTAATGCTTGCTCTGGCTTACCTGGGCTGCACGGTTAATACAAGACAAGCACATGGCGTAATCCTCTTTCTCCTCTCATGTGTCAGGTTGTCCAAACACTGCTTTCAGAAAGTGCAGGTTCTGAAGAGAGCAGCTCTTCCTTTCCCATCTCATTTTTAGTTTCTTGTTGAGTACACATCGAGTGTCGCTGTCTAAGGTCTTGAAGGAAAGAAGCGAGGTGTCTGTTAAGGCCCATCACTTATTTTGCAGTTACTTTGAAATACTTAAGAAAGGCAATTGAAAATAATGAAGTCGCTCAAAACAAACATCTCACAGATCAACTGTTTTTTAAGCACCTCTTGTTTATATTTTTCTACAAAAACTGATTAAAAATACCTCTGTTTCAGTAGCAAGAAGCAGGATTCAGAAGCCAGTGCTGCGAAGAAAAAGGTTAACAAGGGAAAGGAAGGTTCTGAAAACTCAGATTTGGAAAAAACTCCACCACCATCACCTCATCCTGAAGATGAAGATGATCCAGGGGTTCAGGTAATGCTATTGTTGAAGTTCATCCTAAGCTTTGACAACTTATAAGCATAAAACAGTAGTTTTCATGGTCTTTGTTATAGAGATACAGGTATTTGGATAATTTCTGTGTTGTTTACAAAGAAGGTGAGAAATTAAAATCACCGTGGTGAATATTTTACAAAAACAAGTATTTTTCATCATAATTTTGCTTTACAGTCTTCTTGCTTGCAGATGTGTGTGTGGTGCTGCTGAGTTTTCACACATTCTGTTTGATTACTGTTGCACTTATGATGCTGCATGTTCTGTTCTGTAGATTTAATGCACTATTACAAGGTCTTGCTTATGAGCTCGGTGTTTGTTCTTGCATTGGCTTTGCAAACCTTCTGAAATCAAGAATGAGAGGTGACAGAGCAGAGTGTTGGAAACATGGATGTCAGGCACTTGTAGCTACACTGCTTTAGTGGATGAAGGGCTTTTTTTGCAGGACTACTAGTCCTGGGCTCACATTGGTTAATTTCTCTTGACCACTGCACACCTATCACCTTCTGTCCAAACTTTGTTTCATGTAAAGCAAATCTGGAAATAGAGTAGCACAAGTTTTGTGTGCTCTGTCCTTTGACATGTTAAGAAGTGGTCAGCTCCTGGCTTGCTTCTGCTGGCAGTGTTTAGAGTGGGCACTAAAGATAAGAATCCCCTCATGGAGAGGTAGGGGCAACTTGTGGTGGGGGAAGTATGAGACTCCTATGTAGTCATACCTGTATACATGAAATCCACTGCATTTGTCCATTGCACATCAGGTTGTGGACTAGTTGCTTCTGGTTATGAAAGATGTTCAGACCAATGATCAATTGGGAATGGTCAAAGTAGCCTGGTGAAGACTTTGGCAAACAGTTGTCCTACAAAAGCATGGTTTATGCCCTTTCCCCCACTTTTTCAAGAAGAATATAGTAAATAATGAAATGTGAGTGATCTGGTATACTCTAGTTAAAAGCAAAAGAAGCAGCAGAAGAGTGCATTCTTCCTGACTCCTTCAGACTGTGTATTCTGAACTAGAGAAGTTGAGTTAAACCATGCAGATGTTAAAATGTTTGGAGAATTGAGTTTTCTGTTCTGTGCTGCAAATCTCTGCCAGCCTGATTAATGGCACTGGCAAAATATGAAGAAACTTCAGGGCTTCAGACAAGTGTTTTGGGTTAGTTTGTGGGTGATTATATTCCATTTACAATTCAACATTTCTGTATGGTTTGCTTTTTTTTCAGTCGAGTGGAACAAAAACTTTATTTTCGTCAAACACAATTGGGTGATAAACATTATGTTTGATTCTTTTTTTTTTTTTTGTAAATAGAAGTGCTAGGGCACTTGCATCACTTTTTAAATTAAATGTAACAAAGTATTTCAGGAAACTTTTTGTTTTCTTAGTACTTTCTCCTACTGTGCATGCTATAATGCACTTCTTTGCATGAACTGAGGAAAGGGTTCCAACCATGTTTGCTGGGACAGCTACAGTTAATAAACTTGTTATGCATTTCTCAATCGAGATTGATGTTACTCAGATGTCTAAGACACAGTTGCATTCTTAGTGTTAAATCCTGAGCCTTCTGTAGAGATATTATGTAGTAATGCAGAGTGATACATTGTTTTCTTAAAAGAGCAGAAATACTTGTGTGTTATGCAGGTTTTTTATATTCCATTATCAAACCTATTACTCACCTTCCTACCTGTAGATCAGTTAATGAGTTAAAGATAATCTGATGCAGGTAAATACATGCACAGTTTCTGTCAACAGTGCATAACAATTGCAAAACCACGTATGAATGTAAGAGGAAACAGGAAGTTCATCAAGTCGAAAAAATATCAAATGAGGGCTAACATTAAGTTTTAGGTATTCTTTGTGTTAGGGAAATAGAAGAAGAGATTTTTGGCACCGAAAGTAATGGTAAGACTTACCTACAGAGTCAGAAGAAAATTGGTATTTTCCCATCAGTGATCATGTAAATCACGATGCAAATTTGTCAAATGTTACTATTTTGAAGTATAAAAATATTATTTTCTGGAAACCCCCGTAAGTTACTGCATTAAAGGTAGAAGTCACATCACCATTATTTAAAAGGGGGATGTAAGCTTAACCTTTGCTCGAAATTTTCATTTTAAGTTAAATGAATAATTTCTGATTTTGTAAAGTGCACTAGGTGTTTATGCTTTAAAAAGTATGATTAGTTATCTAAAAGTATTTGACTTTGTCTTGTATATTGAGAAACTTAGGTGTGTAAGTCTGTTAAACAACCTCCATAAGTATGTGCATGTATCAGTGAAGATGTGCAGGGGCTGAGAAAGATGTATAAATAAGTAGTGTAAAATATATAAGTAAGTAGTGTATGAAGTCATTGAGGTGGGGTTTTTTTTAACAGTTGATATTCAACATCATTTTAATGTATACATTACTCCATTAAGATATTTGAAGCTGTGTTGGCAGTTTTCTTCAGCAACATATGCTTACAGCTTTTCAAATATATAACCTGATGCAGACTATCTGGGAATTTGAATTTTATTGTTGTAAGAACAATACCCAGCACTGAACGTCAAGTTGCAAATTCTGTCAAATGCATGCTTCTGTATTTTGCAAGTTGTTTTGTGCAGTACTGCTGAAGCTTTATCTCATCCTGGTGGTGAGGGTATGGGAGCACAGAAATCATGTTTTCAATTTGGGGTGGTTCAAGTTTTCCATTCTCCTCTATTAGTGTGGGGTCTTTTCCCATGCTGTGCTGCAGGATGCCTTTCTGAGCAATGCTGGGTCAGTGAAGTGAGGAAATTGTATTTTGTTGTGTTTCCCCTCCAAGATAATCCCAGTACAACTGAGTGGATGGGGAGAGGAAGAAAGTGTGTTGTCACTGCTTAGCAACACAGTGTGCCATGCTGTGGAAAGGTGGTGTTTGGCTCCTGCATTGGCCATCTGTCAAAGTTTGTTACAGATGTGAATGGAGAGGTGCAGCTTCTTGGCTTCTAATTGCTTTCTGAGATAGGCTTCCTAACTTTTTAATGTTGCTTTAGTAATGTTAAAAAAGTGAAAAAAAGCCCCCCTACTTTCCAATTTGGAACAAGCATAAAGTCAATTTTTATTTGTGGTTTGTTTTTTGTTTCAGTTTAGGGTTTTTTTGTTGTTGTTGTTGCTTTTTTTGTTTGTTTGTTTACAGAATTTAAGAACGGCTAGCAGGCAGCAATTCAGAATAGTAGTGTCCTGAGTCCACTCTTTCTACCAGGGTGTTGTAGAAATTATAGCATTTACTGCACACTAATGTATTTGAGACACAAAGAAGTTTTCTCAGTTATTCTGCTTCTTATCAGCTTTGTTTCTCATGAAAAATATGAATGCTTTCTGTTCAGAAACGACGCTCCAGCAGGCAGGTGAAGAGGAAGCGTTATACCGAAGACCTGGAGTTCAAGATTTCAGATGAGGAGGCTGATGATGCTGATGCTGCTGGAAGAGACTCTCCTTCAAATACTTCTCAGTCAGAGCAACAGGTCAGATATGAACAAACTGGAAAGGTGGCCATAACTGCAGTATTCAGAGATCAAATATGGGCCCTTTTCCTGAATGATATTCATACATGATTGATAGAATGTGCCAGAAGGCATTAATTTTTTACATTCTTAAAGAATATATCAATTCATGGCTTTGTTTGCAAACTGATGATATACAGCTTGAAAGTTCAAGCTGAGTTCTTTGAAATTGGTGGTCCCTAGCTAAAGGAAACCTAAACTGAACTGCTAGAAATCTAGAATATACTTCTGTGAATTCAGTGGTCTGGCTTCTGTGACTTTAATAAACCACTCAAGCTTGTCCCCTGCTGCTAGGCACCATAAGAACTCCTTTATGAAATTACTGCCTTGTAGTACCCAGCAGGGTACACTTTATTCTCTGTGCAATGTAAATGATGGATAAAATAGTTTGAATAAGATGAGGGGTAATACTGTAGGAATGACTGTTGTAACAATCTCATTGTTTTGTAGTGCTTTTTCAAAGAACTACTTCATTTAACTGATGACCTATTGGAGAATATATCCATGTTCTTTGGTATTTCATTTGACAATTTGTTAAGCCTTGTGAAATATTGTATGTGATCTCCATTGTTAATTGTGTCTTATCAGAAGGGCAGTTGGGATGGTTTGCCTCCTGTTGTAATAGTGAATTAATGTAATAGAGAATTGCAGGCAGTTTTGAGAGTGATCATGTGGACACCTGCACAGCCAACTAGAGCTTCTGAACATCATCTGCTGTTTAGGCTGTGTGGTGCTGAAAGCATGTATTCTTTTAGGATAGGGGAACTGCTCGTGTTGTTACATCTGTTTATCTGTGCACGTCAGCCTTCTTAACTGAGAGAGCTGGAGCTGCACTAGGTCTTAAAAAGGGGCTCAAACAAGTATCCTTCGATCCTTTATTATGGTATTAAATCTCTTTGAATCCTCAAATTTCTCATGCCATGGGGGGAATGTCCTCTTGGTATTAAGCTTCTGTTACAAAAAATTATTTTAAGTTTTTCTGATAAAGGAAGTCTTTAACAAAGATGCACTCCCATAACTTTTGTATGCTATTTATGATGTAGGAATCTGCTGATGCTGAAGGTCCTATTGTGGAGAAAATCATGAGTAGCCGTTTAGTCAAGAAAAAGGTAAAACAAATCCCCTTCCCCCCATATTTTAAATAGGCTAAGCATATTTCTGCTGAAGCCCTTACTGAGTTCTTAAAATGCCTTGGATATTCCCATTTTAAAAACTGTTCTGTTGAATAGAGGAGGTTCCCTGAAAGTCTATTCAGATGGTATGCAACATGTTTTTTGACAGACATACACAAACCAGATTGTTTAATCTTTTACTCGTTTCTTGCTTTTTTTGGATGAAAAATTTGATTTTTGCAAGTATACATGCCTGGGTGAAATCTTTGGTGCTCTTCACTTCAGAGTGATATTCTACAGGAGTTTGAGGAATGAGAGAACTCAAAAACCCTTGTTCATAATTTTTACATCTTTTGATGGCAGTTGTGCTTAGCAGCTGAAACAAATTTACATGTGACCAAGTATGATGCATACACAGGTGATGAATATCTTCCTTGACACTATGCTAAGATGGTGAAAGAAACACTCAACTTCAGTGTGGTTCCCTTATAATTCTGCCCTGGCTCCTAATAAAGTTCTTATTTTCCTTACAGATTTTTCTAATCTGCTTCTCAACTTGATTGGTCTTTGCACTTCCAAAGTATTAGAACTCTGAGAAGGAAGTAGAAAAGAACTTATTCCAAAAAGGACATGATTATATTTATAGAGTCTTTTGTGGAGCTAATTCTCTGGCTTGTACTGCAGTTGGACAGAAAACTGACTTAGACCGATACAGCATCATGTTGATCTTTGTTAACCAGCAATTCATCTTTGCCTCAGAGTTAATTTTCAAATTGAAGAAAGGAAATTTGCCTTTCTTAATGGATTTTTTTTCAGTGTTGTGGTGGTTTGGGTTTGGGTTTTTCTTGGGCAGGGTGGGGTGTGTGTGTTCAATTCTATTACTGCTGTCTTAACATCATTAACAATTTTGTAAACCTACATTCATTTAACGTCATGAGTTCCCATGATTCAATCTGACCTTTATGCATCTTACAGCACAAGCTTCTAAGGCTTTTTGGAGTGTTTTTTCTGTTAGTTTTTTTTTAAAGTCTAGAGCTTTATTTTGTATTTCAAATCATAGGCTTATTTTTCAGATAAACTTGAGGCAACATAAAGTGAGTATTTACTTGTCCTGATGGTCTACTAGGCAGGAGAGGAGGATGTGGTCCTTTCATAAATGTCTTTACAGGGGAAGCTGTTTTTCACCAATTATTCTTCCCTTCTTCCTCTCCCCTGCAAACAAAGGTGTGATTACTCATGGGGAGTGTGTATTTTGCTGCAGTTTGTGGGAAGTAGTTGGTCTGCTGCCTACATGTCTTTGATTGCAAGCTCGGCTGGAGGCAAGCTCTATTTTGAGCTTTTTCTTTAATGTTTTTTATGGATTGTATTTGCAGGTTTGAGGGGTGTCTTTTCTTTCCCTGCTCTTCTCCCCAACCCTCTTCTCCAAATTTCAAAAAAAAAAAATGGATTTCAGGATGTTAATATTTAACATCTGAAGTATCCAACTGTGCTTTTATTAAAGGTCTTTTACACTCTTACTAACGTCATCAAAACCCTGGTTGTTAGATTACTAATCAAAGTAAAATTGCTGCGATCAGGACCAGTGCATAAAATAAACACGAGGAGAGGCTTCACTAGGAAACCTTTCAGTGGATTAGGTTGTAACAAAGATGTTGCATTCAAGTAAAGGACATTAGATAATGAGTACGCTTTTGGAGCAGTATTCTTATCATAAAATCATGCTGGTTTTCTGAGAAATAGCCTTAGTCTGGCTCTGGAGTTACCAGATAGGATGCAGCACTGTACTTGCAGCCATTTTTGAAACGTACAGAGTAAAAGGTAGAACTGAGTTCCTGTTTGAAGTAAAAAAAAAGAGTGTTTTTCACAGTTGTTCCTAATGTGGAATGTTGAATTCCCTTGAATACTCTTCTTGCAGAAAGCATGAAGTATTTGTATCACTCTCTTTCCAAACCTGATGAGCTTGGATGTTGAAATTTTTCATTCAGTTCCCTATGAATTCCTGCTTCTTAACTTTGAAAAGGAATAGCTAGAACTGATTATGCTATCCAGCAGAAATAGCACATATTTTGGAAAGACAGGGAGTTTGTAGAACCCTGTATCTGCATGTTAAACATATGAATGTCTCTTTTTGCCTACCAGTACATGTGAGAATTAGAACTAATTGGAATGTGTAGGATACCTACATCTCTTCCTCAAACTGATCAGTTTGGGATTTTGTGCTGTGTATCAGTTGAGGTGGTTGGGTTTTTTGTGGTGCTTTGCATCTGTTATTAATGTGTTCTGTCTGCTATTTTCCTGGTAGTTGATACTTGTGGTGATTTGGGGTTTTTTCACGGTTTGTTTTTTTTCTTAAATTTTTTTGGTTGGTTGTTCTTTTGGCTTTTTTTTCCCCAAGCTTTTGTCTCTTCCCCAAGCTTTTGTCTCTACACCTGAGTGCCTTATACAACTAACTATTGCATTAGCAGTGTTACTGTATCACCTCTGTGGCAATGGCATGCAAGATTATGTGCTTTTAAGTATTTGCTTGAATGAAGGGGTCATTTATTTCTGCAATTATCTGCAGAGACTGTGAATCAGATCCTGGCTACATCTGGAAATGATAATTTGAAGTGTCCTGCATTGCCCAAGTCTGCCATGTGTTATTTTAGGATGTCTGTGTAATCAGTTTGGAGGGTATTTTGCATAAATGTTCTATCTCACCTTTTTACCTGGTAAATGTAAGTGTACAGGTAGTGAGGAGTGTACAGTGACATCAGAGGCATAAGCTGCTGTCTCATATACCCTAAAGTGATGTATTGTTAACCTCTGCTTGAGTGCTGACAGTTTTAATTTGATTAAATTTTTGGAGGAGGGCATAAGTGCTGAATGCCAGACTAAGATTTTAAAAATATTTTTTCTGAAGTACTTTTTGCTTAGGTGAATCTTTGATGCACTCTCATGGAACATCTAATAACATAGACCAGTTATTACCTAGTAGACAATACAAAATTGTGTTTTACTCATGAGAGTTACAGAATTTATCAAGATGTGCATTGTAAATTATTGTTATTAAGTTGGCAGCTGACAGAAAATATGTTTGACTGAAATGCTGCTGAGGGGAGTGAAGTTGGTTAATATGAAACCTCTATGTAAAGGTGTTTAATGATGTTGTCATTGTAATACTGATGGATCTCAAAGGATTCTGGTTGAACAGTAATCAAAGAGACTTTGCTGTAATACATTTTAGATAATAAAAGAAGTTAATGTCTTAAAATTAGGGTTGACTTCTTAAAGACTAATTTTGCCTCAGGGCAGTGAACAGGTTCCGATAATGTGATCTCCAGCTTCTATTTTCAATGCAGTTTTGATCTCTAAATATTATTATCATCTTGAGAAAGACTCTTCTGAATTTTTTGTTTTAAAAAGAATCTTTGTGGTCTTCAGGTTCCTTCCTTTGACAGTGTCTTTGTAAGTGTCAGAGAATTTCTCCTCTGTGTTTGGGTTTAGAGGATGGTTTGGAGAGATTATCTTCTTAGATGGAAGATTCAAGATCAAGAGGTAGCACCAGTAATCATCTTCTGTTTCTTTAGGGAGAAATAGGTAGAAATTAGTATTGTTTCTCTCTCTAGGAAGGAATACAAACAGACTGTACTGGAGTGATGTAAATGCTAAACTGAAACTCCCTTGCTACTTAGGAAGTAAAGGAATACTGTGTGAATCAGGGGCTGGGAATGCATGAACTTCACTGTGCTAGAACACAGTTTAATGCAGCTGCTACTCTTGTTCTTTAATTGCACTGCTGTGGAGGTAAAATCTAGCCAGCA
Organism: Urocynchramus pylzowi; assembly: GCA_013397555.1. NCBI lineage: Eukaryota > Metazoa > Chordata > Aves > Passeriformes > Fringillidae > Urocynchramus > Urocynchramus pylzowi. Next base: position 2,085,202 of record VZRH01005110.1, on the reverse strand, counting down.
ACTAAAGATGACAATTCAAGTTTTAGAGTAGTCCCTCCTGTGTGTGTGTGTGTGTGTGTATTTTAAATATATATATAAAAATACAAAAATTGTTGACTTTTACAGCAGTCAACAGTTTTGCCTGTTTAATGCTGCATATACAGTATTTATTACAGATGATGTCCCTGGTGAAATGTATGAACCAGAAAATGCTGCTCTGTTTAAAATTTTCCTAAAGTTCATTAGTAAAAACAAACAGTTAATGTTGTGACATAAACTGAATTCTAAATGTGTGCCTGGTGCACTGTCCTTAGTTTGTCCTATGGCTGGGTTAAGGAGTACTTCAACAAAGTATTACATGCCATATGTTATGCAATAGTTTGGCACCAGGGATAAGTTAAGGGTAGCTCAACTCTTAGCACTGAATGCCCTTGGTTTTGCTGGTTTATGTCACAACTTTAACCTTGCTTTAAATGTAGTTTTTGGGTGTTAATTTAATTTGGCTGCTCTGTATGTGAGACATCTTGCCTGAGTGAATTTAATTGCACCATTGAGTAAAACTAAAGCCATGAACACTGATGCACTACAATTCTAGCAGAGGTATAAGGTTTAGTTTTATATGGCTTCTTGTTTGGAGTTATTAACTATATGGAGGAATAAACCCCCTTTAAAACTCTTTTTTAAAACATTACAAAACCCACAATGTAAAGTTGCCATGAGCCAGCCAAAAATAATACATATGGCATTCAGGAGTGCAGTTGCTAATTGGCTGCTGCCTGAGAAAATGGTACACTTGGCTTCTACTTAACACTGTGGGTTTGGCAGAAAGCCAGATTTGGGGTGAGGTTGTGAATGAAGCTGCATGTGGTTAGGGAGGAGTTCAAATGATTCATGTCTTGGAAGTTGTAGTAAGCAGTGCAGTATGTACTTGGGTAAGCAGCTGGAGGAAACTCCTCACCCATGTCCTCCCCCACAAACCTTTTCCTACACCTCCACTTGTGTCTCTGTGTGGGGACCATAGTCCATATCTCAGATAGTTTTAAAATTGTTTACTAAGTTGGGCTGTTTAGAGATTTAATTCACGTTTCAACATTTCTTTTCTTTTAGATGGAGAACGGAGAGGAAGTAGAAGTAGAGGAATTCTATGTAAAGTACAAAAACTTGTAAGTAAACTTACAGGTTTTGATTGCTATCAATAAGTTCACATAACTTCCAAATAGCTTTCAAAACTGGTTTTGTAACTGATAGAAATTATTATCAAACTTTAAACATATCTAATGTTTAATCCAAAACAGTGACAAATGAACAGGGGAATACCTTACATTGGTGGTACAGGGTTTGACAGTGTTGTGTTAATTTGTGTTCTCTCCAAAATTAAATCCATAGGTAAAATTACTCTGCTATTACATACTTTAAAACTCATTATGCATGCAGGCTCATGAGCACACACCTGTGCTGTGTAGGTCTAACTGCAACTGTAGACTGTGTGCAAACTACTCAAAAATAACCCTTGATGTTGTATCAAAAACAAGATTTGTGTTGAACAAAATGTCTCAGATAACAAACAAAGGAGATGGCTTTCAATATTCCAGTAAATTTTTCCCCTCCATGAGAGGAATGTAATTGTGGTGAGAGCAGCATGTTGTTTCTCTTCTGGACTCTGAAACTGCAATGCAATCAGTATTTAAAATAAAACACTTCATAACTGGATAAGCTCACTTTTCTTGTAGGAAAATAGCACACCTTGTGTAGTTTTACCAAATTTTCTGCCTGAGAGACAGAAATCTGCTTTAAGGGCACTTTTGGCAGCTAACTGCACATAGTTGACTTCACTTTAAATATGCTGTCATTTTAGTATCCTTTACACTATATTATTTATTGTATAATGTTTAATTGCTTAATTATGCTTTGTTTAGTATTATTACATAGACATAATTTTTGTGTTAACTGTGGTGTCTTAGCTTTTGACAGACTAATTTATGGAGTGGGACAAGTCACTTTGGCAGAGATACCGTTCCTTCTTCTATGTTGTTACTGTAGAACTGCATTTACAAGGGGGTTTTCTCTCTGTCAGTCTTAAAAGACTCACAAGTAATTTTGAGTTACAATGCTGTTCTCAGAAAAAAATTATAGAGGATGGTAGTACTTAAAATATCTGCATCTTTTGATTAACTTACGAAAACCCTACTCTTTGCTAGAATATGATGCTAAATAGTGACTTTACCATAAGTGCCTTGTATAGTAATTGTCTTTTAAGTGTCCAATAAAAATCATCCTAGTTTTGTGCCAAACTAAGTATAGAGGGTATGTATTCAAATTTTGAGTGGGAGTTGTTTCTATTTCCTGACAAGTTTCTCTGTTAGTAAGTATAATTACTTTGAGTAAAGATGCTTGGTTAATAACTTGTATGGTAAAGAAGATAGTGTCAAATTTTCCAAGCACAGCACTATGCTGTGCTGGAAAGATCTAGTTATACTAGTGGAATACATCAGGAGTGCAATGGAAGCAGAGTTTTGAGTAAGATTTTTCTGTTTCATCTTCTAGTTCTTACCTTCACTGTCAGTGGGCATCTGTGGAAGAGCTGGACAAAGACAAGAGAATTCAGCAGAAGATTAAGCGATTTAAGGCAAAACAGGGCCAGAATAAATTCCTTTCTGAAGTACGATCTTTATTTTTTTTTTGTTAGTTTCTTTTGGGTGTTTAAGGAATATTCCTAGGAATTCTTGTTCTATATAAAAGCATAACATTTTGAATAACTGTGTGATATATCAGTAGCACTTATTCTGGTATAAAGCATAAAGCATTCTGGATGCAAGTCTTGAAAGTTTATGAAAGTCACGTGATCTATCCTGACTGTATACTTTTTCCTATAGTTTTGGTTGGTCTTTTTCCTTGAAGTGAGTGGCTAGTTATTAGTCTTGTAGGCCTGACTGAATTAGTACCATGTCTTTTTTCTCAGGAGCTGATTGTGCCAGAAGAAATGCATGCCTTTTTTCTATGTTATGGACTGCTGCTCAGTAGGGATTCAAAGCTTTTTATCATCAATTTAATTTCACTTAGAGCCATAAGCAGTAATGTGGCAGGGGTCCTGTCAATAAAGACCAGATCTGCTGATTTGTGTCTCTGAATGATTACTTTTTAGAAAAATGCTGTCTTTTAAGAAAAAAAAAAATTGTGTTCATGAACTACTGTGTTTATTTATTTATATTTATTTTTACTATATCATTCAAGCTGAAATAAAAACCTGTTGCTAATTGAAAAATTCCATCTGTTCTAAGTGAAGATACCTGGAATTGTTTTCATTTTCTCTTTTTAATCTGTTTCCAAGTGGATCAAAAATTACTGTAAATACTTGGAATTTGTAATTGTTTCAGAAAAAGCTTTTAAAATATACAGTCTTTAGTCCTTATGGCTGTTTCTTCTGTTAGAGTGTATCTTAAAACTAAAAAATGAAATGTAATGCTTTAGTATGGAAGAGAATCCTGTAAGTTGTATAAGGCATAAGAACAAACCTGACAAATTGTGATTTTTAGAGAAACTTTGTATGCATGTATTTTCTCTGCTTTTGAAATAATAATCTTTAAGTCTTGCTTGTAAAGCATTAGACAATTCCTGTAGTTAAAATAATCCAAAGGCACTTAGTGTACAAGGCTCTAATTTCTTTATTGCAAGCTGTAGTTTTCAAGAATGCTAAATGCATTGCATGCCATAAACCTTTTCGATTGCTCATTAGTGAATTGTAATTTCACACTTCATTTAAAATATTCTTAAACATTCTCTCACAGTAAAAGGTTTCACACAGTAATTAAGAGGCCCAGTTAACAAAGTCTGAGAAGTCTGATTCCCTCACGGGGAATGATCTTGCTGAATTGTAGCATTTCAATTAACATGTTGAAGTTTGCCAAATATAAATTCTGTGTCACCGTGACCCAAAATATTATTGCCTGGTGAAATATATAATCATTTTTCCTCTCAGGAACGGCTAATAGAGATATCTTTTATATTTTTGCCTCTCTCCTTGAACAGATTGATGATGAGCTTTTTAATCCAGATTATGTGGAAGTTGATCGAATCATGGATTTTTCACGTAGCACAGATGATAATGGAGAGGTAAACAAAACTTTTAGTGCATCTCTAGTCATATTGACATTGTGTTTAGAATTTATTGTTTAGAAATATATTAATTAGAATATAGTAAACATTTACAGAAACTACATGATATATGTGTGTAAAAAATAGGAACATGTTTGAGAAAACATTGGCTAATGTCGCATTTTCCCTTAAATAAAGGGGGTTAAGTGAAAATTCCAAACTTTTTATAAGTTACCAGTATTTTAAAAAGCGGTCAAAACAACCAACCAAAAAAGCAACAACAATGCAGAATTGATATTTAATATTGTAGAAATATGATGTTCATGCAAGTAATGCAGAATTTAAATGAAAATTGCAAGAAAGAGTCTTAGCTAAATGAGATAATGGTTTAGACTACCTGTTACAGAAGAAGTCCTAACTTGCTGTTTCTTCATTTTTAATGACTTGTTATGCAAAAAAGATGATTTTGTCTTCCAGGAGATTCCTTTTTGGTCTTGGGAGAATAGAAAGCTTTGCTGGCAGTGTCACTGTTTCCATGTTGCTCTGTCAGTGAATGGTGATGGTTGACTTGTCTGTCGTGAAGTTTCTGATGATGCTGATAAAACAGTCAATTTTTAAATATGTAGTAAAACATAGAATTGTAAGGGTTGAAATGGGAATATTGTTTTGCTTCTAAATTTTAGTCTAACCTTACTGATTTCAAATGTGTTATGCTCATTTTGGCAGTAAGCCTGCATTCTCCAGGTTCTCATCTTACTTGGTTAGGTTGTCAAGGTGTCAGTCTGCTGTTTGCTTATTCTTCTGGCTGAGTCAGGCATTCAGGTCTGATCAAGCTTTTTGAATTTCATCTAGCCTGCAGATCTCCTGTAAGAAAGGGTACACTTTTATTCTTTCTGTATTGTGATATAATGTAATTTTTGTCTTAACAAAGCCTGTGACGCATTATCTGGTGAAGTGGTGTTCGCTTCCTTACGAAGACAGCACTTGGGAGCTCAAGCAAGACATCGACCAAGCCAAGATCGAAGAGTTTGAGAAACTGATGTCTAGGGAGCCAGAAATGGAGCGTGTGGTAAGAATTGGCTCTATATAGAGGATTTTATTTGAAAATAGTAAAGTAATGTGGTCTTTTAGAAACCACTAATGGGATTTGCTGTATTTGAAACAGGAGCGACCTCCTGCCGATGACTGGAAGAAATCGGAGAGTTCCAGGGAGTATAAAAACAATAACAAACTCAGGGAATACCAGTTGGAGGGAGTAAACTGGCTTCTTTTCAATTGGTACAACACGTACGTAAAACATAGCTTACTGCTGAATCCTGCTTTGGAAAAGATTTTATAGCTTATTTGAAATAGCAGCCTTTTAAAGTAACCTGCTAAAGTGAGATTTTAGAATGACTTACATGGCTCATTTTTTGCTGCAGGAGTCATATACAAACTAATTTGGGGTGGAACATGATTATTTCAGATAGATTCTTGTGGCAAGTGCTTTGGGTTCATGCGTGCCCCTGCTGCTCCTTCCTTCCCCTTGTGAATTTGAGAGGTAGATAGAAGGGGTATATCCATGCTGACTGCATCACAAACAAATCATAACATTTGTTTAAAATGCAAAATGTTATGATGCCTTTTCATTCTAGAAATACCTGATTAATTCAGGTTACTGCTGTACTGATTTTCTATGTTTTAAGTTGGGAATAAATCATTCAGCCTATATTTATTCTTGTTTTCAGACGAAACTGCATTTTAGCAGATGAAATGGGGTTGGGAAAGACTATCCAGTCCATTACGTTTCTCTATGAGATATATTTGAAAGGAATCCATGGTCCTTTCTTGGTTATTGCACCATTGTCCACAATTCCCAACTGGGAAAGGGAGTTCCGCACCTGGACAGAGTTGAATGTGGTTGTGTATCATGGGAGTCAAGCGAGTCGGCGGACCATTCAGTTGTATGAAATGTATTTCAAAGATCCACAGGTAAAAGCTCTTCATGACTTTTCTTTTTCTCTTTTATTGTATTTGCTTTACGGTTGTTTATTAATTCAAGCATCAATTAGTTTGTCAGTACTGGTATGTTGGGTTTCAGTTAGAAATACAGATACATGTAATAAGAATGCTTTTTAATAGTGGCCAGTATCTCTCTGGGAATAAAGGGGCACCATGAAATGGTGCAACTTTTGTTTAGAGTTTCATTCTTTTGTACAAAGAAAGAATAAAACTCTAAACAAAGAGTTTACAAGGTTTTTGTTATTTTGCATTTCTGAGTTTGCAAGGTTTTTGTTATTTTGCGTTTCTGAGGGGAGCTGGCAGAAGAGATTCTTAATGGAGAAACTCCTTTAAGTGGAACTAAGCTTAAAAATCAATCTTTTCCTACCATTCCAGGAAAGACCTGCTTGCAGAAATTAAACTTGTCAATGCCTCTTTATCAAATTTTGGAACTCAGATATATTTTGAATGTGTGTTACTGCGCTTAGGTTGAATAGTTGTGAGTGAAGGAAAGCAGAAATTACTAGGGGTAGAAACAGAAAATTATTTGGAAAACAGAAGCTAAGAAAAGCAGCAGATCCCTACTCCTAAGAGCATGGCTTTTCCCAGAGTAAACAGAATTGGGGGAAAATAAATTGCATACATTGAATGTTATTGCAGAACAATAAAATCTTCCTCGGGTGAGAGAGAAAAAGGGTAGAATTCAACCTGTGGGGTACTATTTTCAACTGAGCTTTAAAAAGTGATAGTGGTGAATTCATAAATTTAGATTTTCTTTAAAGCATTTCATTTTACACCACTGGACATTTTGATTAATAAACTAGAAGGATATAAAATCAATATAGTACACATTAAGTGGATTTAAAACTGGCTAGCTGATATTTCTTGATGTAATTGTTAATGAGAAGTGATTTGCATTTCCAGCATAGTTCTTCAGGGATTGGTTCATGTCCATGAGCTATATAACATACCAGTGACCTGAAAGAAAACATAAAATCATTACTGAAGAAGTTTTCAAATGACACAAAGAAGTGGAGACTGGTAAATGATTAAGACAGTTCATGGATACAGTGTAAGCTGTATTACTTAATAAATTGGATCAAATCTAGCAATATTCAGAATAGATAGATAACGGGCTGTCTGTGGACAAGGAATGAAGATGATTCTTACCATAGGGAGAGCTCAGCTCTTGGAAGACTCTAAGACAAAAGCAGATCTTTTTTTTGTCATGGCACGTGACCAGTTGAACCACTGTGACACAGTGGTTAAAAGGGCTAGTGTAGTGCAAATGCATGGGAGGAAACAAATCTTTATATAAAAGATGAGAAGAGCATTCTCCTCTTTGACAGTGATGTGATGAGTGGTCCAGTTCTGCTTAGTTCTCACTTCATGTCCTCAAAATGCATTGAAAAACTAGAGTCTTAGAGCAAAGCTATGAGAGAGATTGCAAGATAGAAAATATGCTTTTACAGGTAAAAAACTGAGTAAAAGCTGCTTTGAAGGTGATGACTGTGGCATAACTTGACATGCCATTAGGGCAAACAGAAAGAACTACTTGTTTAAATACAGTAGAGAAACACATAGTAATTTATATTAGTTAGAAGTTACAGCTATGTAGTCTAGAAAACAACTATTTTCTCAGCAATTTATCAAAGAAACTTTTAAATGAAAATCATATCTGTGTTTGTTGAAGATTTATCTGAGTTAACAGTTGCTTCATTGAGGTCTAGTGGTCCAGAAGAGTTGTGTATGTCCCAGTCCACAGCAGAAGTGCTGGAACTAGATGATCATTAAGATCCCAATCCAGGCTATTCTATTAATCTCTAATATTCTTTATGATAATTCTCACATTTAGCTTCTTACCTAGATGTATAATACACAAATGAAATGGGATTGAAATCAGTTTTTCTGACTTTAAAATAATTTCTTAGCAGAGATTGATATTTTATATAATTTAAAAATTTGGGTTTATACAAACACTGTCTCTGCTGAATTGTTTCTTGTGTTAAAAATCATATTTGTTTGTTATTTGAGTGGTGCTTGTTCTCAGCATGTTCTTCCCCTTAGCAGTTACTTAGCATGAAGCCTGAAGGAATGTCATCTGAAAAATCCCACTTACTGTGCAGATTCTTAGTTATTTTGGCAGTGTTGTTTCATTGATCTAAAGGTAACTAAAATGATGTACAGCAAGATGCAGCAGAAAGTTTTATTCCTCCATTGCCATATTCTTAACTCAATTCTTGCCGTGAGCATGGCAGTCATTTTACCCCATAGCGAGTAATGACAAAGCACTCACGGCACAGAAAAATGAATGATTTTCTGCTGGCTTTCCTTCCTGAACTGTCTTAAGAGGAGAATCAGACAATTACCACATTTAGGGATAAAGGAGAAATGGAGAGAATTCATCCTTTGATGGCATCTAGCTTATATGTGTCACAAAATCACCTTCTGTGTTCCATTCTTTGTAAGAGTGTCAGCTGTGTAACACATGCTAGAAACCAAATTACAGGGAAAAAATCTCTTCGTGTTCTGAAAAAAAGAGTCCCCATGTAGTGTTCACTCTGGCATTCTCCAAAGTACCATCACTGGGAATATGATGGGAGACAAAATGGGAGCCAAAGAAGACATGATTTAGCAGCATCATTTCTAATTCTCTTGCCAGACACATCAATCCAGACATCAGGCATCTTTGGCTTTTTAGGTCTTAATATAAAAAAGAGGCTTCTCAATCTGAGCTGCTTCTCAAAAAGACAATTGAACATTAAGAAAGTGTGAGTGGCTTTTGAAGGGCAATAGCAACAAAGAACATGCATAAGAAGCACCTACCCCGTCTGCAGTGGTGTAATTTTTCAGTGAGCCCCAGTTACCAGTGTCAAGTTGCTGTGAAATGCTAAAGAGTAGTCAATAATAAAATAAGTTTCTGCGGTGGTGTGACTTCAACAGTAAGGACATGGTGTTATCAGAGACATTCTGCTGTGAGGTTCACATGGAAAAGCCTGTTCTGGTGTTCTTGAGCAATATAACTGAAAGGTCTTCCTAGGGGCCCTTCCCTGGTTGGAATATCAAACAAACCATGTGCTTTTTTCTGTATTGTCCCACCTCTGAGATGGAGTTCTCCTTTAAGATTACAAAAACTATATGTGCCAAATACAGCTAATGACGGAGTCTTGGAAAAGAGCTGACTTGGTTTGTGATGGAAATTTACTTGGCTCATGAAAAGGTTACAGCATTTCAGTTTGCTGGCTTTCAAAGCTGCCACTTAGTGTATCTTCATCTGGTATTTGTTAAGTAACAGCTTTTTTTGCCCCTAACAAGATAAATATTTCTGGACTATGCCACGAGAAAGCATTGTTGAGCAGGTCATTACTCTCTCTGAAATGTTCTTGATTTGAGTAGGCAGATTTAATGCTGAGTTCAGGATATCAGGTTTTCAATCATTTCATTGAGTCAGTGGCCAGTTCTGATCCCCACGGTTTGGAGAGGATTATATGCAGGTCACTTATAAAAGGATTCAGTCTTACACAGGTCTAAAGGAAGAAATGGTCACCTTACTGTAAAATATGTGTTTCTTTTGAAATGTATTCAATATACAACCCATGACAGAGTCCTTTGAAAATGTGGAATGGCTTTGAACTTGTGTAATGCTCATCCTTACAGAGACAGTTTTTCTGCACAGACCCAGTGACACTGGAGGTACCAAATTACATTTTTCTTTGAACACCATTGGGAAGAAGCATAGCATAATGTCAGAAAGATGCTCATTTCATGCTCTTGAATAAAGTTTATTCAGGTTTTTTTTTTAAACAGTCTTTTTATCAGTGCTGAAAATAAGGCTGATCTAATGAACCAGTGAATATGGTGTCAGACATCAAGTTAATTGTCCTGTTGAACTTTGCTTAACACAGACTTACAAAAGTATTATGAAGTTGTATGCAGAGATACACATTCTCCATTTAAAAGCTCAGATATTTGCTTCTGCCAAAGCTGTTCACTGAAGTTACTGTAGGTTCCCCACCCCTGGAAGTGTTCAAGGCTAGATGGAACAGAGCTTTGAGCAACCTGGTATAGTGGAAGGCATCCCTGCTCATGGCAGGGGAGTTGGAACTAGATGGTCTTCAGGGTCCCTTCCAACCCAACCCATTCTAAGAACTGTAGGTGTTTTAAATCCCGAGTGTCTCCTGAGGAAAAAAAATTATAGCAGCCATTATAATATTCAAATAGTAATAAAAAGGAAACCTTAATGCACTTTTGCTGTATTTGGATTGTTTGGGAGGACCTTCATGTACCTTCAATTCAGACTTCAATTTCAAGTCTGAAAACTTTATTTCAATATTGCAGCAATACATTAATGCCTCAAGGCATTAGTGTAATCCATATGAATTACAACTGAAATACTTGTATAACTTCTTGGTAATCAATGTGCAGTGATTCTGTGGGCCTATTTACAGGATTAAAAACAGTTATCATGAAGCCAGTAGCAAACTTACAGAATTGTATTTCCCCATTCAGTCAGGAACAATGACTTAATTTGCTTTAAATGTCTTGTCCACTGTACTGTTTTGTACTTTTAAAAAATAAAATTTGAAGGTGAAACAAATTGCTTCCTTTCTTTACCAGGGAGTTTACTTTAACATTTGCTGTTCTTTTTTAGGGTCGTGTGATAAAGGGGTCCTACAAGTTCCATGCCATTATCACAACATTTGAAATGATCTTGACTGACTGCCCAGAGCTGCGTAACATTCCATGGCGTTGCGTGGTCATTGATGAGGCCCACAGGCTGAAAAACAGGAACTGTAAGCTTTTGGAAGGACTCAAGATGATGGATCTGGTCAGTGTGAACATCTCTTATCTTTGAGTCTTCTGTAGTTTTAGTACTTCTGATTTATGGTTTAATCAAAAAGTGAAATAAAAGGGGTTTTTTATCAAATTCTAAGAAAAATAAGAGAATGCAGATGAGAAAGTATAAAATACCTGGAAGCATATGCACACCTTCAGTTTTGGAGTGCTGATATTTAATAAGCTTTTTTTATTGATTTAGATGTAGAATTATTTGGATTCTCCTAAGACATAAATTCATTCTTTCCTTTCTCTCTCTTCATGTGACTTAATCCATAGTAACTTCTTCACATAGACATTTATTTAAAATAATGTGGTTTTATTTATTTGTGGTTACATTTATTTAGTGTAATGTGGTCAGGTGGCCCACTTTGGCCATGAGAGTTAAACTGCTCTGCATTAATATCAGCTCTAATGTTAGTTTGTTGTGTGGCCATAAGGATGTTCTTTCATATTGACTAAGGAAGGGCAAGTGAGTTGGTTTCTGATGCTTACATAAATACGTATTATGTTATGTGTACAAAATAGGTGTATTAAACTCATAGAGAAAAATAAGATCATGTTAAGATATTTACCATTTAAAAGACACAAAAGTTACTTCATTTTGGGCAGAATATTCTTTTAAAATGTGAGAACAATGCAGTCATTCTGAGCTAATACCTGTAATTCAGTTTGTAAAAACCAAATTTTGCTGTGTACCTTTTGTTTTTCTTATTGTGGTTGCTGTTAGAGGAAAGCAGAGCTTATAGTCTTCTATCTGTCTTGTAAGCTTGTAGTCTTACAGACTACAGATAGAGATATGGGACTTTTCACATTAGCTCTTGTTACACTGCTAAATTTGTGTTTGGCTCTGGGCTAGTTGCTGAACCTGTCTGTCTCCTTCTCCAAAGCAGTATGCTACTTTTGTCTCTGCCACTCTCGTGCTCTTTAGCCTGTAGTAGCAAGGTAGAACTCTGCTGCAGGTTTCCTGTTAGATCCTGTGTTGATCTCCTGGCCTGAGGAGATCAGTGCACTGAGGTCAGTTGGAAGTGTGGTAAATAAATGAATTTTTACTGGAAATTATGGATTAGATTCAACTGTTACTTTGCCATCTAAAGTTCATTGTACTTGTGAAAGGACAGTTGTGGTCCAGTAAAATATGTTCTTGTATCTTGGACTTTTGAAGCTGCTTAAGTAGTGAAGTGTTTTTCTGGGCTATCAGTGAAGGAGCACCAGAGTACCAGTTAGAAATGTCCTGAGAAGAGTTTTATGTAAGTAGCTCAGGGAGGGGAGAGGAAGCAAAGGTGAGACAGACATATGATGGCAAGGAGAAAGAATTTTGTGTATTTTTCCATTGGAAATTATAGTGATGGATTCCTAGACAACTGTTTCTTAACCTTTCAGGAGCATAAAGTGCTGCTTACTGGAACCCCTTTGCAAAATACAGTAGAAGAGCTGTTTAGCTTGCTTCACTTCTTGGAACCAGGTCGCTTTCCATCAGAAACCACATTCATGCAAGAATTTGGGGATCTTAAAACTGAAGAGCAGGTAAACTTATCTTGCACACTTACTTTTCTATTTAGTTATTGTGAATTTATCCATTTTATTGTATCTGAACTTCATTATTTGTTTTTTGAAATAGTATGTATTTACTTCCTGGAATACCATGGTGGGTTTATCCCTTCTTTTTTTTCTTTATTTTCATTTAGTTGAGAGTTTTTTGCTTTTGGCCAAAAGTAATTCTGCCTTTTTACTGGCAGATTTGTTCTGGGTTTTTTTGCGGGTATTTTTAGTCCTTTATTCGTTGGTCTTGCAGAAACAGGAAGAAATTCCCTTTATTAAAGTGTAGTGTTTAAAAATAGAGGTGGGGTGTCTTGTAATGGTCTCTGGATGAAAATACTTCTATGAGAATTAACTTGTCAGTTGACATTCTTCCTTAAGCATCAGAGTGAAGGGACTCTCCCTGTAACTTCTGTGGAATTAACATCTGAGAGTTTTCTCAGTGATTTAAGTGCAAACAGAAATATACTGGAAACCCAGTTTAGCAAGAGGTAACCAAATGGAGAGAGGGTTTTTTGGTTTTTGTTTTTTTTTGGGGGGGGGGGGGTTTTTTGGT
>VZRH01005110.1:2045550-2072069 GCA_013397555.1 Urocynchramus pylzowi | reverse complement strand
TTTTGTTTGTTTTTCTTTTGTTTTTTTTTCTTTTTTTTTACTCAGAAAGAGATTTCTTGAGCTGTCCAAGAGAAGAAATGCTTAAATCAATACAAAATGAAAGACCATGCAACATGTTTTCAATCTGAAATGTAAAATATTTCTTTGTGTGTATCAAAAGTTTTTAAAAGACCAAACCACCTTAATATTAGGAGTTAACTGAAGCATGGCATCTTTATTTGGCCCTTTGCTTCCTGTGGTAATAACTGCATGTATTTTTGTATGTAACTTAGTTGGCTTTGTCTGAAAATTCAATTTTTGGTGTCTTTCAACTTTTGACTGCTTGAGTTTTTTGACTTTCTTTTAGAACAACTCTTTCACACATCATAGTCTAAATTACAAAATAGCTCTTCCTCTAGCCCCTGGCCTCCTGGCGAAATAGGGTATGTTTCCACAGGTTGTGCATACTATTACATGTCAGTCAGAATGGACAGTAACCTGGCTGAAAGTGAGCCAGCTCTGATGCAGAAGCCATGTAGTCCTGTTAATGAAGTGTTTGAACTGGAGCTAATATTTCCTAACTCTCAACGTAGCTTTTGTATGGCCAGCTCAAAATGACTGGAAGCTTTTGAAACCATACATGGAACTATTACTAACATAATGCCATTGGCTATGATCAGAATTACAGCCTGGATTGCTTGGTTCAACAAGTTCAGGAGAACTTCCTTATCTGTTGACACTCATATGTTTTGGAATTGGGTTTGTCTTTCAAGTGGTGGGACAGGTTATGTGTTAATGGCTTGGGGTTTCCTCTCCATTCCTTGCAGTCATATTCCATATATTTTCTCAATTGTTCATCCCTTTTGTGCTAATTACCTTATTTGTTCTGAAGTTGCTTTATTACTAAGGGAATTATGTAAATTCAGGAGAAAGTGTATTTTGTTCATATTTCTGCTGTGCAGCTCTGCATCAGGAGATGATGACCAATTTCAGGGTGAATTATTAGCTCTTCAGCACTGAGATGGTTTGTACTTTGAAACACAGCCTAAAACAACCTGAATGCCAGGTGTTTTGGTTTTTTTTTAATCTGGAATACATTTGAGCTTTTTGTGTAAGGGAGTTTACAAAAACTTTAACTTAGCCTTTTTTTTTTTTTTTTTTTTTTTTTTTTTTTTTTTTTTTTTTTTTTTTTTTTTTTTTTTTTTTTTTTTTTTTTTTTTTTTTTTTTTTTTTTTTTTTTTTTTTTTTTTTTTTTTTTTTTTTTTTTTAAGAAAACTGACGTTTTCTTCTTACCCCCTCCCACCCTTTAGGATGTGTCTTAATGAATATGCCACAAAACCTGGGGACACTAAAAATTATCAGTGTCATGAATGGTAACAGAAGTACAATGTTTTCATTTTTAGACCAGTCCTAAATAGTTTTCTACTTCAGTGGATGTCAAAACTAGGGAAATAAGAAAATAATTAGAAGCAGATACTTAGAATTAAATACTGATTAGTAATTAGAAGTGAACTGAAAAGTTATCTTAAAGGTGTCAGATTTGCTAATTTAACAAAGGGTTAGCTCTGCATGATTTATGTACAGTAGGGTTCTTGTCTAGAAGGATAGTTCTGAGTGAAGTCTATTTAATAACAGACATGACTAAACAGAAGGGCCACACCAAAAATAGACTTTAGAAATGTGTGTTACTGAGTTAATGAGGAGAACTTGGTGCTGAGTCACTGAGGAAAGATTTTTTACAATGCTCTTTACTTGGCATCTATGCCTCTCTATTTGAGGTAGAAAACAAGGTTTTTAGAGTTAAGGAAATTGAAAAATTAGTATTTGATTTCTAGCAGTTTTAATTCAGTTATTTTATTAAACATCTGTTTTCCAGGTGCAAAAACTGCAAGCTATTTTGAAGCCGATGATGCTGAGACGTCTCAAGGAGGATGTGGAAAAGAACCTGGCCCCCAAAGAGGAAACCATCATTGAAGTTGAGCTGACAAATATTCAGAAGAAATACTATCGAGCTATTCTTGAAAAGAATTTCACATTTCTTTCCAAGGGTGGAGGTCAGGCAAATGTACCTAATCTTTTAAACACTATGATGGAACTAAGAAAATGCTGCAATCATCCATACCTTATTAATGGTAGGCTGCCTACTTTTCTCCTAGTTTGAAAAATGGTTATAAAAATGTTCACTATGTATAAATTTTATTTTAGTGTCTCTTTTTATTTATTCATTTATTTTAAGTAGAAAAGTGAGGTAATCTTTTAGATTCTCATAGGTATGGATATCTGCTAGCCAGGACAGCGCTGCTGTTGCAGCTGCTTTTTTTCTGTGCTGCTTTTTTCCAAGGCTTCCTGACAGTCTTAGCCCTGACTAAGTTAATGTTGGTATTATAAAGTTTTCCTTTCTGTTATTTGTGGCAATCAAGACTTCAGTTGTCATGCAGGTTGTTGGATACTGGCATGAATATGGTAATTTTTTCTTCACTTATAATTAGCTGCTACTTATTTTCTTGCCATTGAACATCATAAGCTAGTAACTTAAAATTTCTGAATAAAAATTGCAGAGTAAGAAATCATGATCAAGCCTGCTTTTATGGCCACCTGTTGTCAGTTACTTTTCATAATTTGACTGGTAAGAGAAAGATTAGGGTGAATGTAATATTAGACTTCAGTGACTTTTTCTGTGTGATGGTATTGATCAGGATTATCTTTGGCAAATAGTATGGAATCATAAAATATTTTAAGTTGAAAGGGAGCCCTAGGGATTATTGAGTCCAACTCTCTGCTCCTCACAGAACTACCTAAAACTAAATCATATCACTTCAAGGACCAGATGGTCCTTGAACTCTGCTTGTGGTGCCATGACCACTTCCCTGGGGAGGCTGTTGCAGTGACCAACCCTGTGAAGAACCAGCCAGCTCTGTATGAATTATGCTAAACTTGTATGTGCTGGTCAGTTCTTCCATTTGAAGGGTGTAACACAAGCCTCTATACAGGGTTGCATTCTACTAGCTTCTTGTTTCCCAACTCCTATTTCTTACTAGATATGATTTATGGTTGGTTTATGCTGGTTATAGGCTTCATGATGAAAGGCTGTTTTGTTCCAGAGCCATATGTGTTTTCAGGTTTTTTTATTGTATGCCTTCCATATTGCAGTACTTAAGTTTTTTTCCTTGACACTTTTTGTTTAAATGGGGGGGGGAAATGCTTAAACTGATTCATGAAATTACATCTAACTACATTTCATGCACAAGTAATTATTCCATAGACATAATATAGGCTTACTCCAAAGTACTTCAACTCGCCCATGCTGGTGGCTGTTCAGTTTCTAAACTCACATGACATGCAGTAAAGTAGCTTTGTGGTTCTGTTGCAGGGTTTGTTGGGGTTTTTTACTTGAATTTTTGGCTTAAGTTAATCCATTATATAAATGAGTTTATAAGAATAGTTTAGGTTGTTCAGGTTATGGGTGTCTGAATTGATGCTTCTTGGCTTTCAGCTACTTTTTAACCTTGCAATTATTTTTCCTTATTTCATGTTTGTTGAAAGAGAAAAAAATGAATATTTTGCTGCTACTTTTTGTCAAATAGAATTTATGAGCAGTGATTGCAGTGTTGTCTATAGCAGTGGTTTTTTTTTTTTTTCTTCAGAAGTCATGTATCATTTAATATAATTAAGAGACTGATGAAGTTCAGGTGTTAATTTAGAAAACCTCAAATATTTTTTGATTGCTGTAATCAAAAATTGATGTTTGTCTCTTGAATGCATTTGCCTTTATAAAACATTTTTGTGATGTTTGGAACCTTTGGACTTGCTTGGTATCATTCAGCAACATGGCAGGTGGGTTGAGCCTTCAGATTTGTGGGGAAAAAGAAATCCTGATGTGTTAGTGTGGAGATGGAACTAAACAAATACATTCTTCTTAGTTCTAGGACAGAAAATACTGCTGTATTACTGTAGTCATCTGAACCCAAGGTTTTATTTTTCTGATTGATATTTAACAAGTTTGTAGTTAGTGTAATGGCACAAGTTTATTTTATTTCTGCTCAGAGTTTTTGCAGTGCGTGTACTTATGGTTGCATAGTATTCTCCTGATTAATGATTTCTTGCAGTAACAAGTTCTGTTTTCTAAGCTTAACTGCTTTTATAAAAGTGTCTCTGAATTCTCATTTTCTTCCCAGTTTGTGGGGTTTGTGAGCAAGCAGTAGTGCACATGTATTTGAACATGTTTTGTTTTGTGTAAGAGTTGCAAGCAAGTCTTCTCTCTAACTTCAGTTAGGGCTTTATGATGGAAGTAGTATGGTAGGAGTTGAATGTAAAGTGGGGGTTTTGTTTCTTTTTTGATTGATAGATGTGTTCTGCTGAGACTGGGAGTAGGCTTCTAGAGGTAGTTACTACATGTTGGGTATTCTCCAGCCAACTTGGGTAAAGCATTGTCTGTCATTTTTCTTAGGGTTGGACTCCTTGTTTTCTCCATAGCAACCATTCTCAAGTATTTATACGTTGTTCCTCTCTCTATCTCCAAGAAGCAGCAGTGGGGAATGCCTCTATACTTATACATCTTAGTGCTGAACACCAGAAAGGCTCCTTGCTCTGTTTGTTGTGTCCTCTTGAGCCATGGAAGCCTCTCCTAATGAAGAGTAGAAGTGGAGGTTTCCCTGATTGCCCAGCCACGCATTCAAATACCTTCCTTTCATCCTCTGCTAAAAATAAGTTAGAATAGGAGGTGTTTTACAGACCTGCAAATACTGCATCAAGTAACTTTTGGGTAACAGGCTGCTCAACGAACATGACGTAATTGCAATTGAAGTAGGAATTAAAAAAAAAAAGGTCTTCTGCAGGATTTAGGTAGGACAGAGTTATTGAAAGAGCAGATTTTTGGAGTTATCTGTAGTGGATTTGGGTCTTGCTGAGACCAATCTCTGATACTGTAAATTCACCATTCAATAGACCAGATTGTCGGTGTGTTGTGGTGTGGTTTGCTTTTGCAGATGCTATTCTTGCATATTGGGTTGCTTCACAGTAGTGAAACTTAAATCTGGGTATCGCAGTTGAGTCAGAAATAATTGTTGTAACCTGAAAAGATGACTGAAATTACTGTATAGGAGCTGCTTGACAGCCTGCTGTATCCTGGAATTGCCAAAGTTCAGTACAGGATCGGAGATTTGCTGCCCAAAATTCTGCATGTTTTACAAACAGGGGTATGATTAAAGAGAACTTTGAGTGTCTGCTTACACTCATTTCATTTGGGCTTGCTTTCCTTACATGCCAACCATTAGGATGATTCAGGGAGTCTGGATCAGGAAAATCCAGGGACATAAAACTACCTTGAAATGCAGTCACATCTTGAGTCCGTGGGGGTCTGTAGAAGCGAGTGGTGCGAGCGCAGGGAGCAGCACGGAGCTGTCAGGCAGCCTGCCCCGGGTGGCATCTGCTTCAGGCACCACGATACAGCAGGCACTGAAGCAGCCGTAGGCAGGGAGGGTGTGCTTCCCTGTTTGTTTACAGGCATCTCCTTAGAGCTGGGATTTGAGAGAGGGATGCTCAGCAGAAGCCTGGCAGTAAGCTGTTCTTTCCCCTCCCCCAACCTTTCCATCTTGCCTTGTGCCATTCAAAAGCAGTATTGAAGCGGAATATTAGACAAACTAGAAATATTTTATAAACTGCATTTTGTTGCAAAAAAAAAAAAAAAAGCAGAGGGAAAGAAAGATGGCTCAAAAAAAGGGCTTTTTTGGAGGTGTAATAAGCTTAGAACAAAGATTCCTATCATTTTACATGCGAAGACTGGGAATCTGATAGTTCTTGGAATTGCCTACTTTGTAGAAGTGACTTAAAAATGGAATAAAAGCATAGGAGAGGTTGAAGAGAAAGCTTGAACTTGGTCTGTAGTCTTCCAATAGTAAGCAGAACAAGAAAATAGTTGCTGCTGTGCATATCATTCATAGGCAAAGCAAGTGGCAAAAGAGAACTTCTGACTAATGCTGTAATAACTAAATAGGTTGTATAGCTTCATCATACTGAACAAAAAAAAAATACATTCAGTGAGAAAAAACTAAATAGAAGGTAAAATAATAATTTCATAGCTGCTTCTTCCCCTGTTTTTTGTTTGGATTTTTATTTTACAATTAAGGAAAGGAGCAGGTTCAAGTCATGTGCATGTTTAAGGCTGATTTTAGAGGCAGATATTAAATGTAATTTGTGTCCCTTGTATTTTCCTGTAGAAACAAGACATTGTTTTCTTTCATGTTACATTTTTAAAAAGAAAAAAATCCATTTTATCAGTTGAAATATGTTTAAATTTTTTCACCTTTTTTCATTGAATTACATGTGTCAATAGTTCTATGAATTTATTTAGGAAAGAATTTAGTGTTGCTCAAGAGGAATAAAAATAATGAATTCTCAGAGCTATTTTTTATTTATGCTGTATTTGTGTATATGTTTGCTTCAAATTTAAGCTTAATATTTTTTTTAACTGTTTATTTTATTTTTTATAAATGTTTGTTCACATAGTGCTTAAAACATTCCTGCAGTTTCTATAGGGTATTGAAGGCGAGCTCATTGTTTATTAATAAAACCCTTTGCAGTGTTCATGTATTGCTGTCCAATCTTTGCAGGTGCTGAAGAGAAAATTTTGGAAGAGTTTAAAGAAACACACAATGCCGACTCTCCAGATTTTCAGCTCCAGGCAATGATCCAGGCTGCTGGCAAGCTCGTACTGATTGACAAGCTGCTGCCAAAACTGAAGGCTGGTGGCCACAGGGTGCTTATCTTTTCCCAGATGGTGCGCTGCTTGGACATACTGGAAGACTACCTCATTCAAAGACGGTGAGAGCAACAATATAATACAATTATAAATAAACTGTGCCTTCCTCAGTGACCACTGCATTTAACCTGTGAGGAATCCATATAAGAAAGGGAAGAAATTAAACCAGTGTTTTCTATAGTGATCTGACTAAGGGGAAGAGCAAACCTGGAGGTTGCAAGGACTGAGTCTTTTCTTTAGAGTGAAGACAAAATGACCTCATATGGAGAGCTTTAAGCCTCTCAGTTAAATATTTTGGTGGCTCTAAATTTTTGTTGAATTCCTTGGAGTGAAAGTTTGTTCTTTACCAAAGAAAGAGACGAAGTAGTATGTGTTTACTGATGAAATTAGTTAGTCTCTAAGTTTGTTGCAGTTCTTCTAATCCCACAGAAGCATATTTGTCTTTGTTGTTTTTAATTGCATATTCTTTTAAAGAAGCAGTGCCATTGCAGTAAAGCAATCCCTATAATGCATCTGTTTTTCAGGTACCCATACGAACGAATTGATGGTCGAGTGAGAGGCAACTTGCGTCAGGCAGCTATTGACAGGTTTTCAAGACCTGATTCTGATAGGTTTGTTTTCCTGCTGTGTACAAGGGCAGGAGGTTTGGGCATTAATCTTACTGCTGCTGATACCTGCATCATTTTTGATTCAGACTGGAATCCCCAAAATGACCTACAGGTAATATTACAAGAAATTATTTTATTGAAAATTTTTCTTTGCCATTTTACTGTGAAATTTTCTTCACCTACAAGAGAAATTATCTGTTGTTGCTCTCTTGAAAGCAAAAACAATATTATTTATATTGGAAAAAACCCCAAAAACTTTTAAAGTAGGTTCTCTGTATAGATTATTTCAAATTCTTTTTTCTTCCATTTGTAACCTGTAACTGAATATCTGTCTTTGTTTCTTCAGGCTCAAGCACGATGTCACAGAATAGGGCAGAGCAAATCAGTGAAAATTTACAGGTTGATAACAAGGAATTCTTATGAAAGGGAAATGTTTGACAAAGCTAGCTTGAAGCTGGGCCTTGATAAGGCTGTGCTACAATCTATGAGTGGAAGAGAAAATGCCACAAATGGGGTAAGGATTAGTTTCTTAACATGCATTATCAACAAATGCTATGAACATGTTATGCTTTGCTTGCCTGTTTGTGTTTTAGCTGGAGAACAGTGGTTTTCAGATGGAGTGTGGCTGATAGTTTAGTCAGGTTAAATAAGGGCATTGGCTACATGAACTGGCGCAGCCTATCTAATGGCTCACTTATTGCCAAAAGGAGGCAAGTGGAGTCATGTTCCTTCAATCCTGATCCGTTCTCATCATTCCACCCTTTACATGATGTTGATCCTGGCACTTAATGGAGTTTTTCTAGTTAACTTTTGCTGGTGTAGCCTTTTTGCTCTGGGACTTATTTTTGCTTTAGCTTTTTTGTCAGGTTGGTAAGTTAAATCTGCTCCCAGGATGAGTTTAGCAGTCATCAAAGCTAAATGATTCAGTGACAATGAATTATTAAGTCGTTTAAACCACTCACATAACTTCACCCTGAGAATTTTGTTGTTTGTATTCTTCTTTAAAAGGTGATTTCAGCATGAATGTTTAATTGACCAGCACCACATTATCGTAGAGTTTCAGTTCTTAAAATGCCAAATAAGAGGACAATCCATCTGATTGTGCTGTCAGATGAACACATTGTCTGGTGTCAAAAAAATCCAAAACTGTAACCCCTCTTATGTGTTACAGGTGCAACAGCTGTCTAAAAAAGAAATAGAAGATCTTCTTCGAAAGGGGGCATATGGTGCTCTCATGGATGAGGAAGATGAAGGGTCTAAGTTTTGTGAAGAGGATATTGATCAGATTCTCTTAAGGCGAACACACACAATTACTATTGAATCTGAAGGAAAAGGCTCAACATTTGCAAAGGTATGCTTTGTCATTCAAAGGAAAATGAATAATATGTGACCAGAATAGATGGAAGTATATTAAATTGCCTTCTGTGTCAATTAATTTTTTAGTGTACTTGTCTTTTTTCTTTCTTGATTCTACCTCTTCCTAAGTACTGTATTTGCTAGTGAAAAGCAGGTATTCTTCATAGCATGCAGTTAAGAAATCAATCCACGTGTTTTTACTTTTACTAGGCTAGTTTTGTTGCATCTGGGAACAGGACAGATATTTCTTTGGATGACCCTAATTTCTGGCAGAAGTGGGCAAAGAAAGCTGAGCTGGATATTGATGCTCTAAATGGAAGGGTAAGCTTTAGGACTCTTTCTAGTACAATTTAATTGAAGATTNCTAAATTTATACATTTTCCCTATCATTTTAGAACAACCTAGTTATTGATACACCAAGAGTAAGGAAGCAAACCAGACTCTACAGTGCAGTCAAAGAGGATGAACTGATGGAGTTTTCAGACCTGGAAAGTGATTCTGAGGAAAAGCCTAGTACAAAGCCCCGTAGGCCTCAGGACAAATCACAAGGTTATGCAAGAAGTGAATGCTTCAGAGTGGAGAAGAACTTGTTGGTTTATGGGTAAGATATGCAAATAAAATATACTAATTGTGGCTAAAGATCTGAAAATAAATTATATATAGTAAATAACTCATCCTTCTCTTGGATAAATTCTCATATTATCATACTGTATAATGCTTATACGTGCCAGTGAGATTTGGATTTGGTTGCTATATATATAAATTACACTTATATGTGTTACTTAGTTTAAAGTATCTGAGTGTGTCAGATGGCTGTGAGCTCACTGGTAAGATAAGTGTTTTTTGTGATGGCTGAATATTTGTTTCTGGTTTCTCAGTGTAAAGAATTCTTGAGTTAATGAGTTTCAACTTCTCTTTTCTAAGTGTTGAAGAGAGTAATGGTGTATTTGTAAAGAACAAAGTGGTTTTAAAATCAACAGTCAATCTAGACTTTGTCACCACTTAAATTCAGATACTTGATACTTTCCCTATTGAGTGTGCTAATTTGAATTTTATCTTTTTGCAAGGAGGTAGCTATATTTGACTTCTAACATGGTGGCCTTCAGAATGACTGTCTTTATTTTAGGAATTAGTGAACAACAGTTGCTAGTAATAGGTTTCTGGTTCAAAATAGGAATTTTCCTCAAATCCCATGATTGTAGGATTTGGTTGAGTTTCCTATTTGTAGTTTACTGGGGCCTTTAGAGTTAAACATATGTACTTTATTAATTTGAGTGTAGTTCAATTGCAGCTTTACGAGCAGTGAACTTATTGCCTGTTCTGTAAAATAAACATTCGTAATTCTTTGGTGCTGGAAGTTGGATTCCCTGACATAACCTGCAAATGCAAAATGCATTAGTGCTAACACAGGAGGTCCCAAGTTGCTTGATACCAGGAGTTAAATTGAAAGTCACAAATTAAAATACCAGTACCCTGGCTGTTGTATTGAACATATTTTTCTTATAGCTGGGGTCGGTGGACTGACATCCTCTCACATGGGCGCTATAAACGTCAGCTAACAGAGCAAGATGTGGAAACCATCTGCCGGACTATCCTGGTGTATTGTCTTAATCATTACAAAGGGGATGAAAATATCAAAAGTTTCATCTGGGATCTGATCACTCCAACTGCAGATGGGCAAACTCGAGCTTTGGTTAATCATTCCGGTATGTCTACCACAATCAAATAATGATGCTAGTAAATAGGAAGGAATTGCTTCAGTCGTGCTATGTATTTGGTTTAAACTATAGCTATTCTGACATGTCGTAGGATCTTGTCAGATTTTATGAGTAAGGTGGGCTTTGACTTGGTTTGTACTTAAAGGGGAAGTCTCCCTCAGACACTTTGTAGAATGCAGTGCTCTTTCCTTTATATCGGTTTTAAGCAAATATTCCAGCATTATTTTTTGCTGGCACCTACTGCTGGATTTAGTCTCTTTTAAATTGTCATTAATCAATGTTGTTTCCTTGTTTCCTTACGGCCATTTAGATTCATGAGAGTTTTTACAAGAAATATTTATATAACACCATTTTCTGGCTAGCACTCTGAATTTTTGAAATCTTCACACCTAAATTTGCATGAAAGTTTTGGTTGATTTTGTTACTTGCAATTTTCTGTACTGAGTCATGTTGCTGTTCAGTTTTTGGTGGTTGTGTTGCCCACAAAGAATTGAATACTTAGCTTTAAACATATGTTTGTAATGTTGTTTGGGGTGAGAGTTTTTCTATTCAGATTGTGTAAGAAATATTGGGGGGTTTTCTAGGTCTGTCTGCACCAGTGCCCAGAGGGAGGAAAGGGAAGAAAGTAAAAGCCCAGAGTTCACAGCCAATGCTGCAAGATGCTGATTGGCTCACAACCTGTAATCCAGATGTATTATTTCAAGAAGACAGCTATAGGAAACATCTTAAACATCACTGTAATAAGTAAGTACTAATAAATATTTCATTTAGAGGTTTGGGATTTTTTTTTTTTTTGACTACACGCTTTTGAAAATTCCACAACTTTGTTTGGATATATTTGACAGAGCACAGGGCCATTTCATAGGATGTAAAGGCCATTATTACTTTTTAATTTGGAGATAATCATCTTAACAGATATCTGGATACTTCTGTAAGCTCATTGTGACAGATCAGCACAGTTCTGAAGAAAATTATTCTCTGCTTATTAAATAAGAATGCAATCAGATAAGGTTATTTTTTTTTACCATAGAAAGTAAAGACTATATTCCTACACTAAGTCTACTTCACTTAACAATTGGTTATCTTTAAACAAAAGTGGATTGTTTCTTACCTTCTTGTGGAGTCCCTCAGTCTGGTATTTAAAGTTCTGTTCCATAGATGTTGAACTCATATATCTAGTTCTTAGTTTTGGGAGTTTCATGTAGTAATTCACCTACATGTGGGCATATCTTTTCTCTTCTCTTCATTCTTTCTCTTCCTTCCTCTCTTGTTCTCTTCAAAGAATATTGATATATATAATATATATAAATTATCTGTAGAAATAGGCAATAATATAGTATGTAATAAATATACAGAATATTCATTCTTTCTCCTTTGAGATGAAATTTCTCACCAAACTCTTTTATCTGAATTGATTTGTCCTGATTTGATTTTTGAAATTGTAAACATATTACTAAACCAAAATCTTTTGGGGATAAAGGTCATGGTATATAATGTTTTATTGTTTCATGAATGTCTCTTAAGAGCCTTTGTTACATATTTTCTGGCTTTTGTTTTATAATATCTTATTTTTGTGTCAGCTTTCTTTCATGCCATCTCAATTTTGCTTACTATATTCTCCATATAGACACCGAACCTTGTCCCAAAAATACCTTGGTTTTGAGCTGGGGATGTGGTTGATTGCTTTTGGGATTTTGGGATGTTTGGTTTTGCTTTTAAATTTCTACTCTTCATTGTATATATATTATGCAGTTGTAATGCAGTGTTACTGAAAGGTCATCATTACTTTTGTGGTTTGAATATGTATTGTGTCTCATTAATGCTGTTTAGTGGAAAGATATTATTGATTTGAAAAGTACCTGTGGGCTGTCAATAGGGGGTGTGATGTGAAGGAGGAAAGGCATTTAAGGGGTTTATTAGCTCATTTCCAGATGCTAACCAAGCTTAATTCTTAGCTGATGACAACAGATCCTCATAGAATTACGTTAGTGAGTGCATTCCCAAATAAACTGCTTTCTGACTTTTCTGAACTGTTACTCAGGTCTGTTATTACATTTTACTTGCTCTTAAAGTAATAAAATTCTTTCCTGTAACATTATTTTAATCTCTCAGGTAACATGTCTTCATTACTTGCTATATCAGTTTGCAGATCTGATTTAAATTAATTTTTTAAATACTGCTTCTTTAATAATACAATAGAACAATTACAAGGACTGGGAAGACTGGTAAATATGCAAGAATGTTTTCAGTTGCTATCTTTTTCCTTCACTTCCCAGATTCACCAGGACTAAATGAATTGTAGAAGCCACATGTTTTTAGCACAGGTAAAATCAAACAGAGGTGGAGCCAGTTAATATTTTGAGTAATTTCCTTAGAAAGGTACCAGTTGGCTTTTTAAGAATTGGTGTCCTTTCCTTAAGTACTGTGTATGCTGGTTTAATGCATAGGACTCCTGGAAGGTGCAAAGAGCCTCTGGTTTTTGGTTTATCTTGGGTTTTATTTCATGCTTCTCCTCTTTGGCTTGATGTAACAGCTGTTATTGCTTAATACTAAGATGATAAAGACTCTCAACAGCTTATTTACATAGCCACACAGGGAGCAGGGACACCTTACTGGTCCCAGTTACTGTGCATACAGAAAGAAGCATGTCTGACATGTTTTGAATTGCAGACATGACCTTCATTCACATCCCTGCTCTTCCGAGGTTTGATTGAATAACACGTGTGAAACCGGGTATTGCTCTGGTTCCATCTGATCTCTAACAAGGACCTCTCAAAACTGGTGGTGGTCTAAATTTTTCATGCAAGTGGGTGATCAGATTACTGCTTCCCTGGTCACCCTTGCTGTTCAGGAGCAGCAGTAATTCAACAGTTGCTGTGATGAATTTGGGTACAGTGAGAGGGCAGGCTGAGTAATCTCCATTTTAGCTGGTACTGGTTTTACTTCATGAACTAGGCAGCAGGGGGTGCCCTGAATTGGGTAAACATAGGAGAGCAGAATTATTTTCAGGTAGATACTTTTTCTACAGAAATGACCTCTTTTCTAGTCTCCTTGAAAAGCCAGTCTGCCATTCTCTCTCCTGCCAGCTTTGAGTGTGACCACAACACCTGACAGTGCTTCCAAAAACGACTGCAGTATTGCAGAAATGGGGAAAAATAAACTTGGCAATGAAGATTTTTCACTTCCTTGTAACAGTTAGGTTGTGCGTAGGTAAAATTTAATAGCAGTTTGAACTATAAAGAGTAAAAATAGTTAATATCTCCCAAGGGAAATGGGGGATTATTTTTCCCCCCCGTTCTCAGAAGCAAAAAGTTGTATAATCTGAAAAACCTGACATTCCATATTGAGGGTTTATTGTAAGGTAGTAAAACCAGATTTTATATCTCGTTTATTCCTACAACTTCTGATGTGCTTCCAAAAATGGTATTAAGGCAGCAGCTGAGGAAATTTTATGAGATAATGAAGCAGAACAGTTACTGAAAGCCATCTGCTCAGTTGTTTACAAACTTGCTTCAATACTTCAGAGGCAGTGGTAGAGTACGTGTCTAAACTTCACAAGCTGCACTAGGTAGAACTAAATGAAATGCGCCGGGGCCGGGCTGCGCTGGGTCCCTCTCTGTGCAGTGTAAGCAGTTGCCAGGCAGGCCTGTTGGAAGCCAGCAGAAAGCACCACACAGAGGTGATTATGTGCCACCATCTGTCACGCTTCAAGCCTACCATACAGCATGGCTAATCAGCCTTGGCAGGATGATGGATGAACAGCAGCAGCTGCCAAAAGCCACTGTTGGCAAACAGTCCTGAAGTTAAGAACTTTTTCCCCCCTCTGCCTTCCTCTCCAGGGTCCTGCTGCGTGTCCGCATGCTCTACTATCTACGACAAGAAGTTATAGGGGACCAAGCAGACAAGATCTTAGAGGGTGCTGACTCAAGGTTAGTGCAAGTGCAGGTTTATTTTTTGCTTTATGACTCTGGCTTTTGTAAAGTACACATACTATAATAATGCAGCGTTTAGAGGTGGTCACACTTTATTTATCTCTTATATGTGTGTTCGCAAGCAACCTTATTATTTTATGAAGCACAGTGGGTAATTTTCCTGGGAGGGGGAAACAATGTGGGAAATGACAGAAGTGGATTTGCAGCTCTGCTAATATTGAGGGATTATTCCATCTCAATTTAAAAAATTAAAAAAAATACTAAGACCTTTAATGAATCATATTTAGATAACCATCTGACTCACAAAATAGCCTAATGTTGGGGGGGTGGGGAGGGGGCGGTATTTGTGTTGTTTTTTTGGTTGATCAATTATTTTTTGTTGTTTGTTTGTTTAGCCATCCTAATTCTTTTTATGGGTATTTCAATTTCGGTATTGGGGTTTGGGGTGGTTTTCCATCTCAAAATTTATATTTACAGAACAGCGTAAAACACTTGGGGTTTTTTTAGGATGGTTTTTTTTCTTTTGATTTTTTTTTTAATCTTTGTCGAGTAATACCTTTGAGAATGTGTATAATATAATGCTGTCTTCACAGTGAAGTAGATGTATGGATACCTGAGCCATTCCATGCCGAAGTTCCTGCAGACTGGTGGGATAAGGAGGCAGATAAATCCCTTTTAATTGGAGTATTTAAACACGGTAAGTGGCGTCTCACTCTCAACAAAACTCAGTTGTAAAGCTTTCAGTGTGTAGGACTGTTCAGTCATAATATTAACAAGTATTGTTCCAAAGAACTGTTGGCTTGTATCTCCCTTTTTTCTTGCCTGCATTAAAAACCTAATATGAGCTGTAAATATCAGATGCTGTTTTTAAATGTTTGCAGAACATTTGAGAAGAAAACATTACTTTCTTGGCTGTAAATAAAACAAAGCCATATTTGTTTAAATAATGGCCAAATAGTAAGATAGATCTCCATAAACTTTGCTTCCAGCACTGCTTCACTTGCTAACTCTGCCAACCAGTGTCAAAGTGGACGGTGGGCTTAACCTCTGCTATTAATCTGTACAAGTGCCTCCTGGGCTTTGTTCCAAGCAATATTTCACAAATGTCAGTGTTGAGAACTCCCGGCTCCCTTGAGTGGGATGCAGCCTTGTTAACTTTGAAAGGCTGGGGATGCAGAGCTGGCATGATATATACAGTGAGCGATTCCTGATTATAATCCCAATTCTCTGGAGGTCGCAGAGGTATTCTCAGCAGCCCAGCCTGACTAAAGGGGAGAATGATGGCTTATAAAACCTTTCATGATTACAGTTTGGCTTGAGGCTCTACAGCAGTTAGGAGCAGTGTGTTGTAGTACAAATCCTAATTGAATTGTGCTGTTCTGCCTATGTACAGCAGCTCTGTGTTGTGGGCTCAGCTGAGGCAAGTCTAGTCTAAAAATCATTTTCCTGCAGTGCACTGTTGGGATCTGCCATTTTCCATCTAGTCAACTTGGGCAGTAAAAAAGCAAACAGCAGTTTGAAAACCATAGAGGGAACAGTGTCATCTTACTGACATGCATCATCCTAAACCTAATAAGACAGGTTCGTTGGCCTTCCGTATAACCCATGTATGCAGCATTTTTGCAGCCTATATTGAGGGTTCCAGCAGGGCTGGAGCTATTGAAAATACGTGTGTGTGTGTGTGTGTGTGTGTGTGTCTGTGTGCTCCCGTTTGCATCTGCGTGTTTCCACTGGCAAGTATTGAATGTCAAGAACCACTGTGAGAGACATGTAGGAAACTTAAAGAAGTTTTTCACTTGTGAAAGACTTTTACTTTGCTTTATAACAACATGAAATTTTATGTTTTCTTCACTATCTTATGTGTGTTAATGTCATTGATGGGAAAATGTTCCAGTGCTGTTGGAATTTACCAACATGAACAATTTTTTTATATACATTAAAAGTTTCTAGCATGGCGATAGCTCCTTTGTTTTATTTAATAATAAATTAATGAATCCAGAAAATTGTACTTCTACTGCCTAGACCTGTTCTATTCACAACTGGTCATAGCTTTTAAAAAAGTATTTGTCTCCCACTCTGCACGTAGGTTATGAGAAGTACAATTCTATGAGAGCTGATCCAGCACTGTGCTTTCTGGAACGGGTTGGCATGCCTGATGCAAAGGCCATAGCTGCTGAACAGAGAGGGACAGACATGTTAGCAGATGGCGGTGATGGGTAAGGAGGACATGAAAAAATTAATAAACTTTATCAGCATTGTATATGTTGGCATGGGTTCATATGTCATATTATACTTACATGTTGCCTGAGGATATGAAGTGATTGTATGATGTACAAAGTACATAGATTTGTTTACGCAGTTGAGCCTGAAATACAAATGTGTAACTTGGTACACCATACTGATAGCTTTTGTAGCTTTTTTGCTTTTGTCCAGAAAATCAGCCCCCTCTCAAAACCAGTACTTTTCTTGAAAATATTTTAAAAATATTTTATAGGGGTGAATTTGACAGAGAGGATGAAGATCCAGAATATAAGCCAACCAGAACTCCCTTCAAGGATGAAATTGATGTAAGAACTCCCAATTTTCTGTAATTGCAAATATGTACAATTATAACCGATTCTCCACATTTTTTTTAATGTGTGTTTTTTAAGTTTGAGAGGTACCGGATAAACACTCCTTACAAAGATTGTCTGCTGCTGTGTTTGAGAGATGACATATTTTTCTTCTCAAGTTATGACATATGGTCAAAACTGAAAACTAAAATAACTTCTGTCTTCTCCCCAAGGAATTCGCAAATTCACCTCCAGAAGACAAAGAGGAGTCCATAGAATTACACCCAAGTAAGTCTAGAGCAAAAAAATTAAAAGGCAAAAAGGGATCGTTTAGTGAAAGGTGGACTGTTTATATCACCGCATGAAGGGATTGGAGATGTTTTGGGACAATACCACAGAAAGCTCTTTGCTGCCAAATCTCTCAATGCTTCACATTTTTCAAAACAATTACATACTGTCTTTGAATAATCCACATTATGGTTCTCTGGATTTCTAATTATATAGTAGAAACCGTGATGATAAAGACCGGATGTTTCATAATGCAGCCGTTGATGGTTTTGCCGATATAATCTTGGAAGTTACAAATGCGTTGTTTCCTCAGTATGGAGGAAAATTGCCAAGTTTAAGTGAGAATAATAAAGTGGGAAATGATAAGCATAGGTGTTTCCTCAGAGGCAGAATGATCTTCTTAATAATGTATTTAAAGATGCATTGCATGAATTTAAATACTTATGGTGTTCATAATATGTTTGCATTCATAACATCGAATCATAGTGCTTGATGGTTATCTCTAAATGCTTCACAAGCATTTCTGAGTTCTTGAGTTGGATGGTTTTTCTATCTCTTACCAATAGTTATCCTGTTTCTAATTCATTATGCACCAGTATTAGAGGCACATGTTCTTATCTGATAAAACAGGAACCCAGTTATAGCCATAGAAACTTCGAAATGTTTGGTGTTGGTTTTGCAGTGCAAATACTTCTCTGTTCTCTAGGCAAGCACAGTGAAAGCAATGCTGAGTTAGGGCAACTCTACTGGCCCAACACTTCAACCCTGACTACCCGTCTGCGTCGCCTCATTACTGCCTATCAGCGCAGCTATAAAAGGCAACAAATGAGGCAAGAGGCACTAATGAAGACTGACCGCAGGAGACGTCGGCCTCGAGAAGAAGTGAGGGCACTGGAGGCAGAAAGGGAAGCTATAATAACTGAGAAACGACAAAAGTGAGTTTCCCAGTGATAATCTTTCTTTAAATCTTATTTGAGCTTGTGTGTCACCCCTACAGCTCTTTTACTTTGAAAGAATAAACTAAGGGGGTTTTGGGGCTTCTAAATGTGTTTGCAATCTTATCTGTCCAGTGGCCTCACTTCTCTTGCTTCTTCCTTGACTAGATGGACGAGAAGAGAAGAAGCTGATTTTTATCGTGTGGTGTCTACTTTTGGAGTTATTTTTGATCCTGTAAAACATCAGTTCGAGTGGAATCAATTCAGAGCATTTGCCAGGCTTGACAAAAAGTCCGATGAAAGCTTGGAAAAGTATTTTAATGGCTTTGTGAATATGTGTAGACGAGTGTGCCGAATGCCAGTCAAACCAGATGATGGTAAGTTTTAACTGACTCTGGAAATTAACATTAATATTGTGAGACCGTGGGACTGTTGAAACTTCATGCCCAAGTGTAATAATTTTGAAATGGGTGTGCATTTCAATCCATGTTAAACAGCACAACTTGGTGTCCTTGCAGAACCTCCTGATCTTTCCACGCTGATTGAGCCGATCACAGAGGAGCGCGCTTCTAGAACTTTATATCGCATCGAGCTGCTGCGCAAGATCCGCGAACAGGTTCTCCATCACCCGCAGCTGGGGGAGAGGCTAAAGCTTTGCCAGCCAAGTCTGGACCTGCCAGAGTGGTGGGAGTGTGGTAAACATGATAAAGACTTACTGATTGGTGCTGCTAAACATGGAGTCAGTAGGACAGATTATCACATTCTGAATGATCCTGAACTCTCTTTTCTTGAGGCTCACAAAAACTTTGCCCAAAACAGAGGGACAGGTAATGTAAATACTGTCTCTTCTGTAAACCCTCTGGGCGCTGGCTGCAGTCAAACACCTCCAATTGTCCCATCCACACCAGTACAAGAAGAAAAGACTACAGAACAAACAGAGTCTAAAGTTGAAGGGTCTGAAAATCCAGCAGCCAAAGAAAAGCCTGAAATCAAAGAGGAGACAGATGCTACAGATAAGGACACTAAACCAGACTGTGATGCTGAGGCTGAGCCTGGCTCTGTTAAATGTGAATTGAAAGACATAGAAATGAGTACAGATGTAGATCCGAAATCTATTTCTGAGAAAGGTTCAGAAGAAGATGAAGAGGAGAAACTGGAAGATGATGATAAGTCAGAAGAATCCTCCCAACCTGAAGGTAATATTTTGGTCAGATCAGTTCTGTGTGCTTAGCATAAGCCCCACAGTGTTTTAGCTCATGCCAGTTGGTAAGTGGCACACAGGGTGCCATTGTGGAGTATGGGATGGGCTACATGTAGCAGTTCCTCTGCCCTTCTGCATATCAGGTGGCTAAATAAGCTTTCATAAGAACTATCCAGCACTATCAGCGGGGTATTCCCCCACAAGGGATGATTTCTGGGAAAGCTCACTGAGTCAATAAGCATGGTCTCTGCCAAATGTGGAAGGCTGGGGCTCTGCTGTAGTAATTACTGAACAAAAGCCCGAGTTAGAAATGTTGTGTCAAGCCTGGTTGCCTTAGCCTATCTAGCTGGGTAGATACTGGATGTTAATGCCTGGTCATGATTGTTATTCAGCAGGAGCAGTTTCTCAGGGTAAGAATTTTGATGAAGAAAGCAATGCCTCTATGAGTACCGCAAGGGATGAAACACGCGATGGATTCTACATGGAAGACGGGGATCCCTCTGTGGTTCAGCTGCTTCATGAGAGAACATTTGCCTTCTCATTCTGGCCTAAGGTTGGTTAGGGGTAGAAAGACATGTGTCTCTTTTAATTTAAGTAAAATATGGGAAATGTGCTTGAAAAGTAACAGTGAGCTTTGTGTGGTACTGCACTTCTGGCAGGCAAGAGACCTTTTTCTGTGAATGATTTGTGGAATGACAATTTTTCTTTAAGCTCATACAAACTAGCAGTGGAAATTAAAGAAATTGCTCTTTTTTTTTTTTTTGTAAAATAGTGTCATTTAGTAAAACAATGGACTGCTGGCAGACATGCTCTCTTCATAGAGTCCATAACGTTTTTGTCAGCAGAGTCCCACCTCTTGCACCACTGTACAGTTCTGAATTAGGAATTTTTCCTGCAGAGCAATCTGCAGAATTGAGAGCAGAGATTGTGAAAGATCACCTTTTTATTTTGGGGTGAGGAGATTGTAGGGAAGAGTTTTGGTGACCTACATGATCTAAGCCATTATGTAATATTGACAGATGTAATTGTATTAAGGTGTCCTGCAAACATAAGCAGCAGTTTTAGATAAAATAAAGCTGTATCTTATTTTGGTAACAGTGCAGAAAATTATCTAATATAAAATGTTTTTAAAAATGCAAAACTGTGACCTTGTAATAAATCCATACTTAATTTAGTACTCTCCTTTGCAGTAAGGGGAGAGAGAAAAATAAAGTAGTAATAGTCTTAAGCTTACTAATCACCATAACAGAGCCATCTGGTTGGGGCAGGGAGGGGGAAGGGGGTAGCAGGGCAAGAGGACCTTGCTCTTAATAGGCTTATTTCTGGGGAAAGCAAGCAGTCTGTTGCAGCTGCTGAGATTTGCTAGTGGCTTTTGCACTGTTTTGCTTTTCAGGAAGCTAACTGATGCTCATATTCCCTAACCAGCAGTATTTCTTAGTGTCCCAAAGTTTCTACTACTTCAGACAGGCTAGTCTACAATGTGCTTGAATACTGAAATGGAAAAAAAATCAAATAATGCTCATCTTCTCTGCTTTCAGCAAGTATTTTGGAAACATGGGCTAAAATCTTATTTCAGTCATAGTGTGAAAGTAGAACAGAAAACCCTTCATCTGTATAGGTTCAGCATAAGTAGACTAATAAACATAATTAGAGATTTTTAGTGTACACGCTTCAGTGAAATTTGAAGTGATAATGGGCGTGGAATGAAAATTGACATTCATTAGATGTCCCTAGGTTGGTGCCCGTTTCATAATGTTGAACTTTATTAATAGTGACGCTAATGAGGATCCACTTCCTAGGACAGAATTGCAGATCCAGCCTCTTGGATCTTGAGAACTGCAGCTTTAACATACTGATTGCAGATGTGTTTATTTTCCCTTCCTAACTGTTGATGTGGCTAACTACTGAAGTTTTGTAAAACAACAGTGAGTTTCTATTAAATTCTTCAATTAGTGCATTGTCATAAAGAAAACTTGGTCTGTCTTTTCTCCTTCCCCTCACAATATAACTGCAGCTTTTAAAACCTGTTAAAGTTTTATTCCACAAAATTATGTTAGCTTCTTGCAAGGTGATCAGTTGATTCCTAACATGCAAAAATAGTTGTTTCTGAATGTCTTCCTTAAGCTCTGGAAACTGGACTGTGTTTGACTGTCTCAAATAGGACTCATTTGAGTTTAAAAGGTGACGTTTACACTGAGGGTTCGTTACATACTTTTCCTTTATGCAGGACCGAGTAATGATCAACCGATTAGACAACATCTGTGAAGCAGTGCTGAAAGGGAAGTGGCCAGTAAATAGGCGCCAGATGTTTGATTTCCAGGGGCTCATACCTGGGTACACTCCAACAGCTGTGGACAGCCCTCTACAGAAAAGGAGCTTTGCAGAGCTCTCCATGGTTGGTCAAGCCAGCATCAGTGGCAGCGAAGATCTCACTGCTTCTCCTCAGTTATCAAAGGCAAGGCTACAACATTCTCTTTTTTACATAAAATATTTTATCTTGCATGAGCTTCTCTTGCATAATAGAGAGTAAACCAGCATGAATAAAATAGGAAAAACATCAAAGTGTTTCTTTGAATAAAATGAAGGCTTTGTTTTCAGAGTTAGATGTTTGGAGTTTTATTTTAAACTCAGCATAGCAAACAGAGCTTTGCTAATGTTTGGAAATGCTCGTTTTTTTATTAGGAAGATGCACTCAATTTATCAGTTCCACGTCAGAGGAGGAGGAGACGAAGAAAGATTGAAATTGAGGCAGAGAGAGCTGCCAAGAGGAGAAATCTTATGGAAATGGTTGCCCAGTTACGTGAGTCTCAGGTGGTCTCAGAAAATGGACAAGAAAAGGTTGTTGATTTATCAAAGGCCTCACGAGAGGCAACAAGTTCTACCTCAAATTTTTCATCTGTTACTTCAAAGTTTATCTTGCCTAATGTCTCCACACCTGTGTCTGATGCCTTTAAAACTCAAATGGAGCTGCTGCAAGCAGGTCTTTCACGCACACCCACAAGGCATCTACTAAATGGCTCTTTAATAGATGGAGAACCACCCATGAAGAGGAGGAGAGGAAGGAGGAAAAATGTAGAAGGGCTTGATCTGTTATTTATGAGCAACAAACGGACATCGTTGACTGTAGTAAGACCACAACCTTTTTCCTATTGTCTCATATTTGCTCTTCTGTCTGTGGTACTTCCTGAATGTGTTTTAAGTCTTATTATACTCTGCCTAATAGAAACATACAGTTTTTGCCCAACCAGGTTTTTCTTTGTTCAGAGCTGTTTATTCTTTTTGAACCAAACAAAATGTGCACATCAAGATTTTACTCCGAGTTTTAGGTAGCTTGTACTTTCAAAATTACTTGCTTTTTTTTTTTTACAAAATATATTTCTAACAATATACATTTTGAGGCTTAAGTATGTCTTTCTTGATGTACTGAAAAGGGAGGTTCTTGAATAGTCTTGGAGGACATTTACTGGAAATGCAAAAAAATGGCTTTGCCTTTAGCACTATGTTCTTTATTGTTCAAGGATGTAAAATTTTCAAAATTCCTTGATGTGATGACACTACTTTATGTAGTATTAGTATTTAACCCCATTAACTCTTGTGTATGTAAAATCTTGAACGTTTCACTTCAGTCAGTCCCTGAAATTATTCCTCTAGGTGTTCCTGTGATGGGAAGACTAATACAGATGTGATTGTTTTCAGGAGGATGCAGAAGTGACCAAAGCTTTTGAAGAAGATATGGAAGCCCTACCAGCAAGGAACATTCCATCTCCTGGTCAATTAGACCCAGACACTCGCATCCCTGTAATCAATCTAGAGGATGGGACCAGGCTGGTGGGAGAGGATGCCCCGAAAAACAAGGATCTAGTTGAATGGCTTAAGTTGCATCCTACTTACACTGTAGATATGCCAAGTTATGTACCAGTAAGTATGTGGTTCTGAAAGTGTTATTCTATTGTATTAATACAAAAGTTGGTTGTATGGATGTCAGACTGAACTCCCTCACATTGGGCATAATCATTTGATTTTGTATCTTGCTTTTTAATAGAAGTTTTCTCTTTAGCCACCATTCCTATTTTATCCACACCCAAGTGTCACTGGGGTGTTTGATTTACTTTTCCTTTCTTAACATTTGTACGTAACAGCATGTTAGAACCACATTTGTCAAATTCTGCAGAATTTCTTCATCTGATACAAAAAAAATTTATTTTCATGTAATCTGAGAGTAAAGTAATGGATCCCTTCTTAAAATTGTTGTGAGAAGGGGTACTGTTATTGGCGATTTTTGTCAAGAAATGAAATAAAAACCAATAAATTTCTCTTCTTTCTAGAAGAGTGCAGATGTGCTGTTTTCCCCATTTCAGAAGCCGAAACAAAAACGACACAGATGTCGAAACCCTAATAAATTGGATATAAACACCTTGACAGGAGAAGAAAGGGTACCTGTTGTAAATAAACGAAATGGAAAGAAGGTAAAAATTAAGTTACTTCAGTCAAGGTCTTTAATAATGTCTTTGCATGTGGAAAGCAGGTTTTCTACTCCAAGCTTTCTCTTTAAAAGTTTAATAATTTGGCACCAGCAATTTTTCTTACTAGACTGTGCCACCTGGTTCCTTTAATTCCTTCTTTGCTCTTCTGATATGTTCATATTAATCACCTGAGTGAATAACTCTCACTTTTTGAACCTATATAGCACATTTTGTCCTTAGATACAAAATTTATTACCAGACCTGCCTAAGCTGCAGCACTTTATTGTTTTTTTAAAACATGTTTTTGTCAGTTGAGGTATCATTAGCTGGTTTCCATGTACTTTTCCACAGTAAACTGAAAGTCTTTGCTGCCGACCTTCAGAGATGGAAGTATGCAGATAGAAAATGTCCATAGGAGTAGTTGTTTGGTTTTGTTGGTGGGTTTTTGTTAAAATCATAACCTTGTCTTTTGCATTAGATGGGTGGAGCTATGGCCCCTCCAATGAAGGACTTGCCAAGATGGCTGGAAGAAAATCCTGAGTTTGCTGTTGCTCCAGATTGGACTGACATTGTTAAACAGTCTGTAAGTGAAACTCTCTTCCATGCGTCACTGCAGGTTACAGCACAGAAAAGTTGAAGGCTGTGTAAATTGATTATTAAGTCTTTATCTCATAGCTGGTTTTGAGAAAATCGTGGTGTCTGTGTAGGAGCTACCCAGCTCAGGGGGGAGTGGTGATAGAAGGCTGCTGCAGAATGGGATTGAAATACACTTGAAAAATCAGCTACAGTTAAGGCAGCCTTCAGCATTTGTTTTGCTTTTTTTTTTCTTGTAAGTAACAATCCTTAAAAAGCGCAGGTATTTGTACAGTAGGAACTACTAAGAAAATATTTATCATATTCATAACAGAAATACACTTCATTGTCTCAGTAATGGGCAGCATCAAAGGAATAGGTTTTCTGCCTTTTATTTTACAACACTTGTTTGAAAATAAAGGGTAAAATTCTGCAAGTACTCAATTTAATAGACTACTACTATTCTGAAATTCAGTGCGAATTATGAAGATATAAACTTGTAACTGCAACACATCAGGGTGGGGTTTTTTAATGAAGTTAGAATTTTCAGCATGGATTATTTTACTGTTGTGTTTAAATATAAAAAATCTGTGATCTTGATTTCTTCAGCTTTCTTTACTTGTTCTACTGCCATTCACTATAGTCCTAAGCTAGTCACCATTTGCCAGGGTGAAAAAACAAACCACTTTTGGAGTATGTTGAAATCCCTTCTGTTTCTTCTATCCTCATCAGTTAACTGCTGAAAGCTAAAAAAGCCAATCGAGGATAAAGCTTGTTCTTCACCTTCCCTTTTTAGGGTTTTGTTCCA
The DNA here is from genome assembly GCA_013397555.1 of Urocynchramus pylzowi. Classification (NCBI taxonomy): domain Eukaryota; kingdom Metazoa; phylum Chordata; class Aves; order Passeriformes; family Fringillidae; genus Urocynchramus; species Urocynchramus pylzowi. The sequence continues at coordinate 2,046,899 of VZRH01005110.1, read as the reverse complement.
GAGTCCATGTTTGACCGTCTTCTCACTGGACCTGTTGTGAGGGAGGAAGGAGCAAGCAGAAGAGGAAGAAGGCCAAAAAGTGAAATTGCCAAAGCAGCTGCAGCAGCTGCTGCTGTAGCATCAACTTCGGGAATCAACCCACTACTAATGAACAGTCTGTTTGCTGGAATGGACCTCACAAGCCTCCAGAACCTACAGAACCTGCAGTCTCTCCAGCTCGCAGGCCTCATGGGCTTTCCACCAGGGCTAGCAACAGCTGCTGCTGCTGGGGGGGATGCTAAAAATCCTGCTGCCATGTTGCCTCTGATGTTGCCAGGGATGGCAGGACTGCCCAATATGTTTGGACTAAGCGGATTGTTGAATAACCCGATCACGGCTACTACTGGAAATGCCACTACTGCTTCTGGTCAAGGAGAGACTGAGGATGGCGCTTCAAAAGCTGAAGAGAAGAAAAATGAGAATGAAGAGGAGAACAAAGACTCTGAGAAAAGCACAGACACTGTTTCTGCTACTGACTCTGCGAATGGATCTGTCAGTGCTGCTACTGCGGCGACTACCGCCACTGCCACCACTACCACCACCACCACCAACACTGGATTGCCCACAAACCCTCTGGCCTTCAATCCTTTCCTGCTGTCTACCATGGCTCCTGGCCTCTTCTATCCATCTATGTTTCTACCTCCAGGACTGGGAGGATTGACTCTGCCCGGTTTCCCAGCACTAGCAGGACTTCAGAATGCAGTGGGCTCCAATGAAGAGAAGGCTACTGACAAAACTGAAGGAGCTGCCTTTAAAGATGAAGAAAATCTCGAAGGCAGTGATGCAGAGGAGAGCCTTGATAAAACTGCAGATTCCTCCGTTTTAGAAGATGAAATAGCACAGGGTGAAGAATTAGACTCACTTGATGGGGGGGAAGAAATAGAAAACAATGAAAACGATGAATAACCAGTACCAGTTACAGTTAAAGTGTTTTAAACTTTTGACAAGTGGTAGTCCTACTGTTTACACTCACAGTTAATGTCCATACTTAGTTTTTATAAGCTGTTCTGTAACATAGTGTAGCAAAAAAAAAAAAAAAAGTTCAAGTCATGTTATACAGATGTGTCAAAAGGTATCTTGGTCATTAAGTATTGTGCAGTGCATTATTTATTATCCCTAGGAGAGATGAAATTTGAGAGGTGATCATGTCTTTTTAAGGAAATTGACATAATGCTCTGCTTTTTTTTTCTTTTGGTACCATTGGTATTATGAATTAAGCAGCAATTTGTAATCAAGTGGCACTAATAGAAGGAAGTGCTGCTTAAAGGAAGGATGAAGTTATATATTTAATTTTTTTTCTTTTTTTTTTT
>VZRH01005110.1:2022465-2045498 GCA_013397555.1 Urocynchramus pylzowi | reverse complement strand
TTGCTGTGAAGGTCAAGATGAAATTTACCATACATATCGTACTCGCGCTTCGTTTTGACTGTATGGGAGTTCACCCGCTCACGTGCGCGCACACACCCACACACACACTCTCTCTCTGACAATCTTCATGATAGTGTGAATGTCTCTGTCTTGAGACACAGCAATAATAAGGCAGCTGTTGAATGTGAAGAGTACCTTTTGGAAATTAACCCACGGAGAAGGTTCTTACAGGATAAAGCTACAGTTTAATCGTCTCGTGATCTTGTAATGCACTGGTATAAACAAAAAGAAAAAATCAGGTACCTTTTTTAAATTAAAGGACTTTGTTACTTTAGCCACAAAGCTAAACAGCATTACCTCAACTCTAAACTAGCCTTGAAGTTTACAGACATGACTTTGTAAATGTATTGTTTTTCTTTGTTGTGATGTCTTTTTATTTTTTTTTTCTTTGGAAACTGCTATCATGTAAGATAAGATGTAAATTGCTGCCAACTGTAGTAATGATGCTTTTAATAAAAGTGACCCATGATATGCAGAGATGTAATTATAGAATGTAGTGTTTAGGGACAACCAAACTGGTGTTCACTTTCTGTATTTGTATTTGTGGCTTTTTTATAGCATTTTCCTGCTATATTCTTTATAGATTAGTGGCTGTAAATGCTGAACTGATCGTCTTCAGGGGACTAGGCAGGAAGAGAAACCTTGAATTGCCTTCATATTTTCCACTCTAAGTAACTCTACAGAAATGCACGCTAAAATCCCTACTTTACTCCTTCAAAGGGGCATGAGAGACTGAGAATACTTTAAATGTGTTCAGCATGTGATAATGTGGTACACTAAAGAACAAAAGGGCAAAAGAAAAATGAGGCTTTAATAGGCACAATATCTAGGTCATTTATCCTTGGTTAATGGGTAGAAAAACACAATGCTGTAGTGACAGCAAGGGATACAAAGGCTCTGTGGTATCCTGTAGACCAGAGCTTGTGATGCCAGAAACCACTGTGTCAAACAACCTACATGAAACTAAAACTGACCCACTTTTTATAAAAACCAGTGTCTCTTCTGGAGAGCTACTGATTTGTACCCTTTTGTGACCTTTTGATATTCGAGATAATGTACCATTTGAGAACTTCTGTTTTCATGGTGTTGTCACCTTGACACACACATACACAACAAGCTCCAGCGTGAGAATAAAAGGTTAGATTTTCAGTGGAGTACATGAAAAATTAGCTATTTCAGTAGCCAGCTGTGGGAGGACCCCTGTCTTTAGGACTAATATTATCTGTACTTTTGGAATGCTGGAGAGCTGCAAACCTCACTCTCATATACACTGTGAATTTGCACGGGAGCTCAAATGGGCAAGTATTGCAAGGCCGAAATTTGGTCCCGAGGGGGATATATAAAAAGGGGTGAACTTGGCTTGAAAAGGATATTTCATGGACGATGAAAGTAGATGAGAAATGAAGGCTTAGGAAGTGATTTTTGTGTGAATGAATCACAGGCACACACTGTTGAAATGAATAGATGTCAGGATGTCTTGTACTGCCACTTAAATAGATCATAGAGAGTTAATGAAGGTCAGGAAGGATTCCCCGTGCATGGACATCACTGAATGGTTGATGAGGTGTGTTATTCCTGCCTCTTTCTAAAACATCACATGTAGACCACGGCAGAAAGCAAGAGGCTGAAAGCAAAGGCACATTAACTTGGGCAGGTGTGTTACATACTCTGTTGAATTCATTTGAACTGTTTTTTAAGTTGTTATTAAATGCCTTGTCTTTTTTTTTTTTCTACCTATAAAATTCCCATTGTTTTTGTAGAGTTTGTAGGTCCTTCCCATTGTGTGTATTCCACACATGGTTCCAAATAGCAGGGGTTTTTTCAGTTCGATTTTATAATTTCCAGAAGAGATTTACAGAGACTAATGATATCCCTTGGGAGAACCCTTTTTAATTGGCAAGACTAGAAATTATATTGTTAAATGCCGTACTTAGTCCCTTTCTCCTCTGTCAAAATGGGGAAGTTCTGGTAACTTCTATTTTTGCCTATAGGTTTTTGACATGGAAACATCCAACTCATGATGTAGGGTGTCCAAGTGACAAATGAGTGAATCTTACCCCTAGTGCAAGCATCTTCCATGATGGCATTACTCATCTGCCTCTCCTACTCAAAAAAATAAAAAAAAAAAAAAGAAAGCAAAAAAACCAGCAAAACTGGAGAACTGTTGCAACATGCAACAGAACAAATGCCATGGGTATGGGAGAGCCTCCGTGCTTTGTGCTTCCCAAACAGCCTTGCTTCCTAGAAGCCAAACAGGCCCTTCACTTGTTGGAAAGGTGGTGACATTTGATTTTTGGAAGGGATGTGGGCCCCGGTATGAAAAATGAAGTGGGGGGATTGCCATCTAATGTCCGAGAAATGTATTACATGAAAATATGAAGGTTTTTCTTTGATTTGACAGAGTTTTTACATGTTAATTATTGCAAAGATTCTTACGGAGTTTTAAAAGTGTGTCTAAATGAATAAAAGCTTACGTGAGTAAGATGCATAGATCAGAAACTATTCTGCACTTGATTCACATTTGGAGCACCCTTTTTGTCTCTCATGATGAGGAGCCTTTCGTTTGCAACCAACCATTTTTTGCTGGATCTCCTAATGGCCGTGGAAATGTTAATGGGGTTATCAAGGAATATAAATTACTTTCTGTGTTGCTTTCAAAAAGAAAGTACCTGTGTCAAAGTACAGCAGTGGTCTGCATGCTAACATAGCCTGTTCCGTGTGCGTGGTCTGCAGTCCTGCCAAGGGAAAGACCTGAACAACAACAAATCTGCTCAGGCTACTACAGATGTGATTTTTAATAAGGGAACTATAAAGAAGAACCAATTCAAGTGTGAGTCTTGAAAACTGTTGCTGATGAAATAGTGGACAAATTCCTAAACTAGTCCCAGATTTTTTCGGTCAGCTTCAGTCTCTTGTTTTGTATTGATGTCAAATATCAAAGTGTATTGCTTATTGAATTACACACTTCTATTGAGGACCTTTGCCATTGAGCACTTCCTCATTTGAGAAGGGCTTAAGATTGAGGGGAGGGAGGGGTGTTCAATTGTATTTTCTATATTAAGCTTCCCATTGGCTTTTGTGAACAAAACTGCTTGGGACATCTAAGACTTCTGGTGCTTCTGCACTTCATGTTTCTGCTGCCTCTGAATCCTTAACATCAGGGCTGGGGTCAGGAGGTGTCAGGATATGTGAGGGCCCTCAGACCCGCTGCCTCCACACTGTTTTCTGGGCACCTGAAAGGTGCCAGCCCATGAATGTTTCTGACTTCTCAGTGGGAAGGAGTGCTGGCTACAGCTTTTGCTTCCGTGCTGTGCAAATAACCTGTTGTACCCCTTTGGCTTCAAGTGATGTCTGGAAGAGAAAAGGAGATGGCTTCTTACATAGACAGGTGCTATTTTAGGTGTGTAGTCTAATCAGTAGCTTGAATCAGCTGTTCTGAAGAGAATGCGTGAAGGAAATTCAATTGTATGATTGACAGTTTTTATGATCAAGCTTTGATGGGACTTATGAAGACTTCTCTTGGAATGCAGGATGAAATGTCCCAGCTCAGTCTGCTTGCAGTTTTAGATAAAAGATTTGATGCAAAAGAACAAACACTTATTAGTATAAGGAAATATAGTGCAAAATACATATTTTCTGGAAGGGGATAAATCCATGTCACTGGATGTTTTTGTTTTTCCAGGTCCTGTGGATTGCTATCAGCACTGGTAAAACCATCAAAACTTAATGATTTGAGTTATTTCTGTTGCAGTAGCTTAGTGCAGGTAGTTTCCAATCTGTTACTTGTCCTCCCTCAGTCTTTGCTTAAGATATTTAGATATTAGTCATAGCTGGAAGTCAGAGACTTCATTAAATCCTGGTAATTATAGTTACATTAGAAAGAAAACCCCCATCCCTCCATTTAGAAAATTTGCTTGGAGTATGCTGATGCTAATACTATTAACTGGGGTCTTGCCACAAAGTCTTTTCTTCTTTTAGTTTCAGCTTTTTATATGTGTTCCTTATTAACCTGAGGGGCAGTATGGAGATGTTAACCATGGATTCATCAGTCTTCTGGGCTGTTGCACCCATGAACTGAATGGCAGGCTGTAAGCCTTAAAGTGCCCAGTGATGGTGCATGGCTCCATGGGCAAAGAGCAGTCAACTCTGATACCACAGCTTTTACAGCTCTCTTCTTGGACGATACATTGGCCTTCCAGTTCTCAGGAAGTGCCGGGAACCTGTGCACTTTGCAGGCAAAGGAGTTGGGAGCAGCAGTGCCATGGTCTCCTCCTCCCACAGGGTTTCTGCCATTGTTGGGCCTGGGGAAGGATTTGCATATCTGTGAGTGCAGAGCTGATGTTCCCTCCCTCCACTCAGAGGCCCTGCAAGGAAACTCCGTGATCCTTCCCTTTTTTTTCTCATCTTCCCCCCCCCCCCACCCCCACCCTTCTAAGGGCTAGTAGAAAATAAGAGACGGCCATTGTATTTCACTGCAGCAGCATTGTTCTCTACCAGACAAAGATAGCATATTTTTCTGAACCATAGTTTCTGCTCTTTCAGCCATGGCTGGCTACTGATGAGCAGCTGTGCAGACTCTGAATAGCCTAAGGCATTTCCTAAAACCATTAAAAAATATGAATTTTCCCCAAACATGTGCCAAACCCCTCCCAAAAATATGTGGCAGGAGGAGGACAGCAAAGTCTTTGCTCTTTGTCCAGAATATATTTTCCTAAAATGAAACTTTCAAGGCATGCCTGCTTTCAGAGAAAGCATAGATGTTCTCTCAAACATATCAGTTGATCCTGGGAGGACTTGAGTCCTGTTTAGAACAATATTTTATAAGAAAAAAATAGATTTTTAATATTAAGGATTTTTTGTGAAGGAAAGAGGTGAAACTGGAGGGTTTAAACTAAGCTATATAATTTTGCTTTATGAGCCAGACAGGTGCCGGTAATAAACAGCTGAAGAAAATGTTAAAAACCAGTCCTGTTCCTCATCTGCCATGCATGTGACATTTCTGAAATATCATTTTGGGCTGTCACTGTAAGGACATGCTTTTTCTTCCCAGTCGTCTTCAAGTTCTTCTCAACCAGACTGGCCATCTTCTGCTGTCTCAGTCTGCAGCAGGCTTGCCATCTGCTATATGGCTAATCAATTCACAAAGGTGCTGCTGGGCAGTGCAGACTCCCTGTCCTCTGCCAATATTTTCTGGAAGTTGTCAAACATAGCTGAATTTGTTCTCAGCTGTCACAATCATCGCATTGATTCCAGCTTGTAGCACTCTAGTGACCAGTGGGGTATGCGCTTTGTTTTGCAAGCAGCGTTTGCTCTTTTGTGCCTGTTTGATTAGGCTGGAGCTATTGCTGGAGTCTGAGGGAGCATCTCTCAGGCTGTAGGTAAAAGGTGCCCTCTGACTGTTTTACCTTGCCCACTCCCAAGTTTGAAAGGTGAACCCGTGGGCGAATCAGCAGACCAGGACTCCAGATTCAATTTCTAATTCTGTCTGCTTCCCTGAGGCGGTTGCTTTAATTGCGGTTTCCAATCTCCCGAATGGAGAATGACACTTGCCTTCTTCACAGAGATGTTGTGAGGCTAATGTTAGCAACAATCATGCAGCACTCAAACCACCCTGATTAGGACTGCCTGGGTAGAACTCCAGCTCATCCTTGAACATGACAGTCTTCATTACATCTTGGGCTGTCCTAGTACGGCCCCCCCTCAATCAATGGCTGCTACGCTACCATGGCAAACCTGCTACCCTGCTGTGAGGTAACCAAACCTGCCACCTTCTCTCCTCTGTCTCCCACTTCCATGGAAAACTGTGTGCCAAGCTGTGGGTCTTGCTTCTCATTGTCCCACTGAGTTCCCACTGTCAAGGCAGGGCCGTGGCTATTGCTTTCGCTGCACAACTTGCAGCCACTTGACCTTGGGCCCGCTTTTTGTTCTGACTGCATAGTAAATCACAGAAATAGGAACATAAATCAGTACACTGACTTCTTCAGGATGGTGGTAGTTCATGTTCTTTAATATTCCTTTGGTCATCCCTGGATATGACGGTGCAGCCGCTTCATCTGACTAATAGTAAAATTGCAAGTTCAGGCTCTGGTTCTAAGAGGCAAGATTTGCATCATTACAGCTCTGTGTTCTCCTCAAAAGGCTTCTGCTGCACACATTGCTCTGCTGGTAGGGTAGATCTGAAATTAAGATGGTAGATTGCTAAAGCTTTAGTATACTTTTAAGCTAACAGCTTCTCTCTTTCCCTGGTCATGCAGGTGTGCTGAAAAGCCTTCCCTTTGTGCTTTCTTGGCTTTGCTTACAGCTGACTCAGTAAGGGAGCTAGTGGACACATCGGGGACAGGCAGAGAGAAGACAATATTCCTGGATTTTCCATCCTTGTCCACTTTATATCAGATAGCAAGAAGTGGTTAGATGAGGCTTCCAGTGTCCAACTGGTCTTCTAGCAGAAATTGGTAGTTTTAAAAAGGCCTAAAGTGTAGCTTTCTGAGTACCAGTTTCTACCAAGGAGCACCTGTCATTGGCTCTATACAGCTGCACTGAAAAGGATCATTCAGGAAAAGAAAAAGATATCTGCTTGCTTTAACACTCAGTGTCTGAATTGAGCAAGCTTTTCATTGCTCTATTAGTTTCCCTTGCCATGTGAAAAACTGCCATAATTTCTTGCCTACTGTATACTTACATTTAATCCAAAGGAAAACAGCAATTTTCTAGAAACCATGAGAGGCAAGCTCCAAAATATCTTTCAGCCTGTTTTCAGTACGTGCTGCTAAATACCTCATGTTTGTCAGCTCTTCTTGGCACCCTTCCTATGAAACAGTCTCTAATGTTTTTGGATCAGCTTCTCTGCTGCTGATGGCTAGTAGGGATCACACCATTCGGTAACAGCACTCTAATGTGTGCAGCATTTCACCACAACCATTTTAGAGGTGGCTGCTTTTAACCTGGATTTGGACTGGGATTTGCAAAACTGTTTCTATCAGTGGATTTCATTATATACAAGTTAAAGGATGAGTGGGCTTCCTTGCACACCATTTAATGAAGTCTTCCTTAAGCAGTTGTGACTTCACATGCCAAGAGAATCTTAATAAAATTGGAACAAATTATGCTTCTGTGCCATGTGCTTCGCTTATTCCTCATGGAGAGGTGGCTTTTTAGATCTCTTCTTAGGCCTTATGCCTCTGGTGACCCAAGCAACATTTGCGTGCAGTGGTATCAGGTTTTCTTGTTGAGCCTTTACTGTTTGCACTACAGAAATAATCTGCAAGCAATTGTGGAGCTGGTTTTTATGCTTGTCTTCACTCTTTCTGAGAGGTAAGGGAGACTATGTTGTGAGCAGGCAAAAGCAAATTTAATCTGCACAGTTCTCTTTGATGACCAATGTGCAATAAGGTTGCACGCAAATGTCTTTGTGTCTGCTGCTTGCAGCAAACAAAAATTGTCACAGGCAAAATCAGAACCAGGAGTTCAAGGAGGAACGTAGAGATTTCTGTGGGAATACTGTAGTTTCTCTGCCAGGTTTAAGGCAGCAGTGATGTCTCTGGGGTGCAAGGTGAAGACTGAAAGGGGTCTGTGGCTGATGTAGTACAGGGATCCTTGGTGGAGCTCTGCAGGTATTGGTGAACTTGGTTAATGGAGGCTACAGCAAGGGCAGGGAGAGCCTCCCTCAGCTGACACTGTTATCTTGAGCAAAAGGCATGGGAAGGGCTGGCACAAAGCAGCTCTTGCACCATTCCATCCTAGGCAGAGTTTCTGGCTCAGCAGCTGCCAGAGGGAGAGGAGCCATAGGTGGTAAAATCCTCTTATAACCTCATGGAAAAGAATGGTTTCTTCTGCAAGATGATGAATTGATGGTATGAATCAGTAGCAAAATGCAGGGCCTCTCCCATGATTCCTGTCACCTGCCAACAACCACTCAAGTTTAGACATAAACAGTTAGAGCCTCTCTGTAAAATGTGTGTAGGATGGGAACATGTGGCACAAGCTTCTTTCTCAGTGCTCACTAGATGGGTGCTGGGTAGCTTTAAATCACTGAGCACATTTTTAGCTGACACAGGCTGTGTTTAATCACATGGCTGTTGGGAGGATGGAAAAGGTGAGGATGCCATCCCAAAAACCAAAATGTCACCATATGACCTGCTACCTCTGGACTACCTCCCCGTGTTCCTTGAGTTTCTGGCCATCAGATTTCGTGGCTTTCAAAAGTTTATTTTCAGGTTCTGGCTTTATATCCTGTTTTATGTTATGTTTATTCCCTTTGGTTCTATTACTGACTTGCAATACTACAGTTCATGTGCTTGCTGGCACCAAGCCTCAGGTGAATCTATCGCTACCATCCCCACAGTAAAATGCCAATGGCAGCTGCTGAAATCCCAGTAGTGATGGATGTATCACGAAGTATTGCAGGGAAAAAAAATCTGTAATCCTCTCAGTATTTTTGCAGGTGTGAGTCCTTACCCTCATAGAAATAAAGGCATAAAACTAAAAATGAAAATGTCATCCTGAAGTACAGGCAAACTGACCACTCTGAATTTGTTTAGGAATTACATTTAAATTTTAGAAATCAGCCAAGCTCCACACCAGTAATTCAAGAAGATATAAATGGCTACATTATAATGAGCAGACACCTATTTTAAGTATGATCTATGTTTTAAAGAAAATTCATTACAATAAGTCGTACAATACCAAGCTCTTCAATGAATTTTTCATGTCTGCATAGCAAGATATATATAAAATGATCGTAATCATACACCTTTGGGGCAATGCTGAGCACCAGCTGTTTCACTGATGATTTATAGGTTGCCATGTTCAAGGTTAATAATCAGGAGAAACAGGTTATAGTATGCAATGTATTTATGTCAGGTTAGAAGTTCAGTAGTGAGGATATGATGTTAGGATGATATGTGCAGTTTTAATTAGCTATATGCCAAATAAAAAGAAAANGCCATGTTCAAGGTTAATAATCAGGAGAAACAGGTTATAGTATGCAATGTATTTATGTCAGGTTAGAAGTTCAGTAGTGAGGATATGATGTTAGGATGATATGTGCAGTTTTAATTAGCTATATGCCAAATCAAATGCAGCCACTTTCCAAAGGTAAAAAACATGTGAAAAGTTATCAAGGCTAATTTTTATTTTCAACTCAGAATGGCAGTCACAAAACATGACCCTGAGCAGCAGTTCCAGCCACTGGCATGGGCATTGCTGGTGGCTGTAGTTGTTTCCTCCCTGGATCCAGCTACATTCACATGTCCTCCTGCAAGAGAACCCTTGTAACTGTGATTGCCAGGATCTGCTCTTCTATGCAGATGGTTTGCTGTTTAAAGGCTTGAAGGCACCATTTGATGCCTTCACAGGCCTTTTTAAAGTTGCTGAATAGTTACCCCTTGCTTTACCAAGGGAACTGGAACTTTCTGACATAAGCCAAAGGTACAAGCTCTTCTGCTGAGGCCTGGGGAGTTGTAGCTGCTTGCAGACACCAGAGTCCCTGAGCAGGGCCTCGGAGAATTGCCACTGCAGTGCACTGCTTTGCAAAATCCTTTGCTTCCATTCAGCTTTCCTGAGCTCCCTTGAAGCTGACTGCTCATCCCCGGGAAGTTGGCAGCTTTCTCCATACACTGCTGGGATTATATTCACAACAGGGAGCTCCGAATAAGATGAGGAGTGGGGCTAATTCATTTCAGAGAGATGTCTTTAAATCTTACCAGATGCACTAATAGCAGACTTGATGAAAGCAGTTGATCCATCCCATCTTTGCATTTTCAGCTGTGTGAACATACCTGACTGGGCATGACAGGAGGTGTGCTAGTGCCAGGGTCAGGTCAGGCTTCATGCCCACAAGTTGCCGTGTCCACCTCTTCCTCCAGGACTGATCTGTGGCTTAGATTTGAGTCTTGGACCACTGTGGGCATTCAGGAAGGATTTCCTTGGTGCTGAATGTTACGTGCAGCAGCACCCCTCACCCACAGACCCCAGCTGCATCTTTGACTGTTTGAAGTCACACATCCAAGGTCTGTCCCTGCTCCCCGCTGTGCATTAATGTGTGCAAAACAACCTGTTGAACTCATAATAACAAATGCAGCCCAGCCTCTAAACAAATGGCAAGAGGCACCCCAGCATAATAAAATCACCAGAGAGAGGGCAAGGGATAGGACACAGATGAGATTTCATTCTCATAAATTGCTTCTCTATTACACTTGGAGTATATTCACAATAGGGAACTCCAAATAAGATGAGAAAAGGGGCTAATTCATTTCACAAGGATGGCTTTAAATCTCAGCCTATATCCATGCTAGAAAATTAATTATGGCTATGATGAATGAAAGGAGAAGTTATATCAGTAATGAACATCACCATATCATGCTTTCTTAGCCCAATAAAATTTTCTTTAACTAAGCAGTGGCATTCATAAATGTCAGCAAAGCAAAACATGAAGATAATAGGATATGTTGACCTGAGTGTAAGCAAGCGGTGCAGGATGGATGCAGGAAAAGCTGTTTGAGCCCTTACCTGTTTGTGTGTGACTTTAAAAGGGCCAGGCTCTCTTAGGCATTTCACAGAGCAACTGACCAGGAAGTAGATAAAAAACAATAAAAATGGGTGATTTAAACATTTTATTGGAAGTTACACAAGATGGCGAAGGGAGCTGGAAACTGAGGGTGAAAATTCAGTCATATTGAAGGTAGTTGTAAAACTAATCCTGACTATGGATTCTTGTCTTACAGCATCCAGGTCCTAAACAAAATAACCTAATCCATCCTATTAAGCTATTAGACCTGGAGTTATTATTGAAGGGCTTGTGCTCAACAACTTTGTTTCACTACTGTGTCAAAGTGTGTTGGCCCCTCATTGGCCTGGCAGGGGCCTTTGGAGGTTTAACCAAGCCAATGTCCTAAAAGAGGGCCAACCACCCTTCATGCCCTTCTGTTCATATTCACTTAACCTGCTCTTAAAGACCTTGAGAGACAGAGATCCCACAAACCATGCTGTGCTTCCTTTGCACTTTACCTTACTCTCCTTGCTGTAGTTTTTGCTGTTTGTGTTGCTCTTGTTCTCTGTGAACACAGAGAACCAAACAATCCCTTTTCCTTGGCAACAGCATTTTCTAGTTTGGAAATAAGCTGTGTTTCTCCTCAGCCTTTCATCTTCGAAATGATCCATGACTGGCCCAGTCTCTCTCTACAGGTTGTCCCTTCCAGACTTCTTTAGTCAGTCTTCAAGCCCGTCCTGGCACTGGCCCCCTGTTTGGGCTAGGACAGTTCATGTAGCCAGGTTGCTTCATCTGGGGCTTCAGCTTTTCCCATTCACACCTCCTGTTAACCAGCTCTCCTCTTTTGCCATGATGTCCTGCCATTTTGTGTTCACCTTGTGATCCTGTTTCCCAGAATGTCCTCTCTGTGGTCCCCTGGCTGGTCACACCTCCATGTCTTATTTCTGCCTGATTCCAGTCTTTTTCTGCTTCTCACCATATTGCATGGATGCCTCTCCACTGCATTATTTTTTATGAAGATCTTTTTCAAACATGAACATTGCTATTCAAAATATTTTAAGCATGTCCACGAAGGCGTGATCTCTGTTCCTTGCTGAACACTGTTTGTACCAGGTCCTGGCAGAGACCTCGAAGAATCTGCTTTTAACTATAAACTAAATCCTTTCATACAGTTTCCAATTTGATTTTTCGTTATGTTGCAGGAGTTTGAGTGTGCTTCCTCAATTTGCTTAGGAGGATGTTTGGAAGACTCTGTCAAAAGCCTTGCTAACCTCAAGTATATCCACAAAGCCTATTACTTTACCACACAAGGAAATTAATTTGATTTGAGGCAACATGTTCTTAACAAACCCATCTTGGCTGAATCTCATCTCCTTGTTCTCATCTGTGTGCCTACAAATAGTTTTTTTTTTGTTTTCCTGGGGAATGAAATTAAGCTGACAGTGGTTTATAATCCCCAGCCCTCCTTCCCCCTCACCCTTCCCCCTCTGCCCCATGCATCCTCTTCCTTTCTTCAGCCACATTACAGCCTCTGTGTGTGTTGCTGCTGTGGTAGGCTTGGGCCTTCTGCTGAAATTTCCGTCCATGCCTTCCTGTCCTCTTTTTTGNTTTAATTTTTTTTTTTTTATTCCTCTGGTGCAGTAACCCTCCCTCCCCATCCAAACCCCTCACTCCAGCACTCCCACAGGGGATGGAAAGCTGCTGTTTTCCCTCACATGTCATGACATTTGACCACTTCACCCTCAGCCAAACAGCGAGCGGCTTGCTGCTTAATTTCAGGATCCAAAATACAATTGCTTTTTAAACTCCCTGTGGACTCTTTCCAGGCTACTGCACAAATTAAGCCTGTCTCTACTCCTTTCCCCACCACTTCCTTTCCTTACAGAACAGAAGCCTCTTCCTTATTTTTAAACTTTTATATAGCACCATAAATTTATGTGGAGATTTACAGATACTGGATAAGACCCCTGGCTGCCCACAGGAGTTTGGCTGCTTGGCTCCAGGGAGAGGGTCCCCTCCACAGGGCTCTTCCCCCCTCTTCCAGTGGCAGCGCAGATGCCAAACGGGAGCAAAGCATCTCTCTCTTCCCAGGGTCTCTTCGGCAAATGGTGCCTCCCCATCAGAAATGGTTACAGCTTCCTGCTTTTCTGCGGGGCTCTGAGATACACAGGGATTTGTGTGTCTCCTCCGTGGCTCTGTGGTCCCCTGGTTTGCACCCAAAGCAGAGCGGGAGCTGCAGTTTCGTTTCCTTTACATGCTAATGAGCTCAGCTGCTCTGGCAGCAGCAAAGCCGGGCGGGGGGGCTCAGCTGCGAGCTGCATGCGGCCCCAAAAACTGGCAACGGCATCTCCAACAGGACAGAGAGAAACCCCGGGGTGGAAACCAGCCCTCCCCTGCTCAGTCTCTGGGAGCTGTAACCCACCTCTCCGGCAGCAAGGGTGATGCCACTCTACGAGTGGTTCCCGGTGGGCTGAGGGCATCCAGTGTCCTTTCCTCTCTGCTGACTGGAGGGGTTTCACAAAGCGTGGCCCTGGGAACCACTGGATAACAACAATAACTTCACTGTGTTGAAGGGCCAAGAGCAGTTGTTCAAAGCTCAGCCCCCAACCATGCAGATGAGTTCAGTTCCCATATATGTTTTGTTTGGAAGTCTACATCAACAATTTTATCTTTGGGTCTAACTACACCTGCTAACCAAGTCGAGCTTCATGTGGTTTTGTCCCTTATGCCAGCAGCCATTTCTCTGCTCCCTTGCTCAGCGTCCAGAGATGCTGGTTTCTGCAATGGAAATAAAACTGTGAAGACTCTCTGATTAAGAGGCCTCTGTAAATATTATTTACTAGGAACATTATAGCAAAGCCGCACACACAATTAGTAGTGGGTGAAAATTAACTGCTGACATGGCCCTGCTTTGGTTCCTAATGTTACCTCCCTAAATGCTTATAGAAATACGAGCATTGAATATGCACAATATTGTCGACTTCACCTTTTACACCAGTCTGGTTATTTCATCAGAGCTAAAGGAGATGGACTGCAAATCTTGTCTATTGAGTTAACAAATCTTCAGAAAGCAGAAGTCACAGGGGACATCCACTGTTTTGAAGTTTTAATCATTTTTGTCTTTGAATAAAATACTCTGCTTCTCCAGTGTACTATAAAACCATCTTTGTGTAGGTACTTTGTATGCTGTGCCACTCACAGCACCAGCTTAGCTCCACAGCCCTCTTACTAGGTGTTACGTGCTTATTTAAAACAAGAACAAAACCAACACCACCGAAGTGTGTGGGGACAGACCCCCCAAAACCCCTGGTGGGCACAGCCATGTTGTGGGGTGCAGTGGCCACAGGAGGTGCTGTACTTGTGCCGTGCATGGGGCAGCTGCCCCAGCTACACTGTGTGAACCTGAACTTTGGTGTGAACCTGAACTTCTGCATTTCCTGCCTTTGTGTTGTTTTGTTTTGCTCCATTGTTGGCTGGCCTGGCCTCCCCCCTCCCCTCGCCAGCGGATGCACCCTGAATTCAGCGTCTTCCTATTCTCAGAATCCCTCCCTTATTTTCTCCTCTTCTGGCTGTGAACAAACTTGTGTGCCTTTTCCATGTTTTGCTTGATTTTTCCAGCAGCTGAGTCAGCATCTCCCTTCCCCTGCGAGGCAGCAGCCCTTTAAAGCCGCTGTTATCTCACAAGCGTGCCATTTGCTGCAACCACCACCTAGAGCGGCTGAGATAAGTGAGGCAGTGGAGGGAGTAACCATCTCCTCACAGCCCATGAATGCTTCCAGTCAGGCTGGGAAATAATAGAAATATTTATTCTCTGGAAATCTTCCCGCAGCTGCTCTTGCTCCCTCTTTGTTTCACCCAGTGCTGCCTATCTCAGCGGCAAACTGAGATGGAACCGGGAAAGGCCTGAGCCTGGAGCAAAGTCCAGGTTTTCTCCTTATTACAGGATTTTTAGTGAGCACTGGAGTGAACACAGACCAGCTTTCCCCCCCACCCTCCTCCATGACAGCCTCAGCCAGTACTGACTGAGTGGCCTGGTGACAAATGAGGCAGTGCTACCAAAACCTCCTTGGTGAATGTCCTGTGCAACCAGCTCCAGGTCTTATGGGGCAGGGGACCAGCTGATGCCAGGAACTGGGCACCATCCTGGAACAAGGGTGACCCTCACTTTTCTTGTAAGGCCACTAAGCTCCAATTGTCACCTTTTCCCCAAAAGGATATAATGGAGAAGAGGCCCTGGCACGGGCATTGGTGAAAGGTTTCATGGTAAAGAAGACAGCACTGGCATGCCATGCAGCACAGGTTTGGCCAGGCTGGCTGAGCCAAGAGCTAATGGAAGGAGCAGTGAGGCCAGGCTGCTGCATCTACCCAGAGGTGTATGAGCCTATGCAAACAGGGGATGAGATCCAGGGGAAACACACAGACATTTGGCACTTAGAGACCTTTCAGCATCCCTTTTAACTTCTCTGGGTGTAACCCTCAAAGTAGAAACTGAAAATGCAGCTTAGCTGGAAAAATCACGCAGCACGTGCTATAAACACCCACTAGAGCTGTGAGCTCCTACCAAGGAATATCCCTCCTTGGTATCCCTAATGAGCCAGTGCTCAAGTTACATGGAAAACTAGTTTAATCTTCTCGTCTCTCTGGAAATACCTGTCATGCAGCCATTTCCTGCAATGGAGAGGCAACTGCTTTCTGGTGAAAGCTCCTGTTCTGGGAGGTGTATGGTTATAGGGGAATCTGTCATTTTTCTATCTGACCAGCAACTTCTCCATCAGCTGTTTGTGATTAACCTTTTTCTTCTTTCTCTCTTTGCAAACCAGCTGAAGATCAAAGGCTCAAAGCTGGAGCACCGGGTTTATCTCAATATGCTGTGACTGAGCCATAGTTTTTGACAGGCTGGAAGTGGCTGTACAGGGTCTGGCCAACAGTGGCTCCCTGTTCTGGTTTTGTACCTCTTTCTGTAAGGAATAACTGGGGAGCAGTCAGGGGTGTGCTGAGAGGCCAGAGACTATGGCTTGCCAATGACATTTCTGGGGGTTTAACTTTATGCTCTGTATTTCTCAGCCATAGCAGACTATAAGTGCTATCAGAGAAAAGTCTCATGCTGATGTCTTTGTATAAATACATGTTTATTGTTGTACTTGAAAGTGCAGGGAGTTACTATGAGATAGAGCTGTTCTTCCTGTGGTCTGTATCAACTGAAGGATGGCCAAATTCAGCCCCATGACTTTTTGCTGCTGCCGACGTGCCTGCTTGTGTCCTGCTCTGCTCTAGTCCATGCAGTCCCCCACTGTGGTGCGGTCCCCAGTGTGCATTTTTTTGGGTTCATTCCTGCCCTGCAGGCTGCTGGAAGAGACGGGCCGAGCTGTGCACAGCCTCCACAGGGCTCCAGCTCCCCGTGGAGGCTGTGCGGGACCTGTGAAAAGCCATCTGTGCCTCGGGACCCCTTCGTCCATCTCACCCAGACGCTTTTGCCCAATGTATCAGGTGGAAGTGGCTGGATCTTGACCAATTTTTAATTACCAGCACACTGATTGAAACGGTGGCAGCGCCGGCTACCTGGAGTCAGTAGGAATTGACTCCTGTCATGTGGTGGGTATAATCTGCTCTCACTGTGACCCTGCTGTGGGACCGATGCCAGGAGACCAAGAGCAGAAACCGGATTTTCAGAGACGCTGAAAGCCCACAGCTTCTGGTGGAGGAGCAGGGAGCAATGAATCCTCTGTGACACTGCGAATATCGGGCCACGGTCCCTGGCCAGCCCTTCTGTGTGTGGGACTGCTATGAGATAGCACTGTGGCATGCCGTACTGTGTTCTCAAATAAAGAGAGGAAGGAAAAGGATTTTAAGTAAACAAGAAGAGAGCAGTTCACAGAGCTGACCGCCACTGCCAGGCAGCCTCGTCAATAACTTGCATACTTGCCTCAGACTGCAGATTATTTCAATGTCAGCACAGATGCCATTTCTGGAAACTCCCTGCAGACCAAGGACATCAGAGGAGCCATTTTATTGTACTTGATGGGTGAGTGCAGGAGGCAGAGGTTAATAAGACTGGTGTTATGCACAGAGTATGCAGAATAAACGAGGCATCATGAAAAGTTTGAGTGAAAAACATTTCGTTTTCTCCATGCATGCTGAAGAAAAGAAAAACATTGTTTCCTCCAATTCCTGTTTTTAAATGCACATTTGTGATTTTTGCAGCTGCTAACGTGTGTAACACAGTGCCTAAGGTTCTCCTGAGCATAAGACTTCTCACCTAATATGCACATACTTAACCGCCTCTGAAACTCATTTATCTTCACCAGCTACTTCCAGACTCCCTGGCATAAAACAGTTTTGCACCAAAGCTGTGTTTGTATTCTCATATGTGACAACACCACATGAGGTGTTTTGGTGTTATTTTGTAAAGTCTCTCTTTTCCTACGCATGAGCCACATTTGTCTGTGGGTGTAAGGAAGCCTTCCCACTCCCTCTGGCTTTAAAGACAGATCTGAGAAAAGCAAAAGTTGCATTTTGGAATATTGTGGAAGTTTAGAAAAGGACAATATTTTTCTATGTACTCTAAAAAATACTTGAGAGCTTAGAGAATTTGGGATCACACTTGCGGATACTCTCACCAGAAGTCACAGTGAGTTTTGTGGCTGTGGAAAATTTCCAAAACCCCCTGTGGGCACAACTCAGGTGGTGTGCTGCTTTCTGGGCTCCTGCTGGGTGCCCTGACACCCACATGCCCAAAACCCTGGGAGGCACACACGCTGTTGAACATGACAGAGGGCTGCCAGCACCACTCCTCTTTGTAAAGGTGACCTTTACATCATGGGCAAACCTCCCTGCACATCAGGCTGTGAAGAAGGCACATCTGTTTTTCCTAAATAATTCTTGAACAAGTCTTCCTAAACCTTTCAGGGAGCATTGTAGACAGAAGGAGAGGAAAAAGGTTTGCTCTTGCTAACGCTGCAAAGGCAAAGCTCAGGGAGATGCTGGGAAGGGAAGGGTCTCAGGTCACTAATCATGTCATAGTTCTGGAGGGCTGAACAGGGACCCCAGCACAACAACGGTGAAGGTGCAAGCCCCTGGGGATGGGATGGGATGGGATGGGATGGGATGGGATGGGATGGGATGGGATGGGATGGCCTGATAGTCAAGCAGGTGGCTGACTGAGGTCAGTTCTCTGAGCAGGAAGCACCAGTTTGTGATGTGAGAGAAGGGAAGAGGGTGCCAGGATGTCCCAGCTCTAACAACTCCTGGCCGCATTCACAGCAGCCACGAGTGCTTACAAAGACAAAATACTAATGTGTGTGCTGGCTGAATGCTCAGGCTCAGTGAATGCTGAGAAAGCAAAGGGGCTTCAGCTATTTTGAAGACAACAAATCCAGACAAAAGATGCAGCAAAGCTGACTGTAACAGCATATGCCACAAAAAGTTAGCTCCTCGTCCTTTGTAGGCAGGATGGGCTGCAGCTGCAGCACAGGGGGAGCGAGGGGGGCTGAGCAGGAGTGCAGCTGCTCCCGTCACGTGGAGAGAGCCCACTCGGCACCTCCTGGGGAAGGCTCAGGAAAGAGGAGGGAGGGAAGGAGGGAGGGAAGGAGGGAGGGAGGGGACTGGCCCCAGGATCTGTGATACTGCTGCTGACGGGAAGCAGATATGTCGGATGAGGGACAGCAAGCACCAGGCTGCACATCAAGGTGTTCCTGTGCTAATTGCCACCCAAGTAAAAAAAAAAAAATTGGGAGCCTTGAAGGTGATGAAGTTGATGCTGGTTGTATGGAGATTTGGAAAGACTCTCGTGCTGTCCTCCAGGAATTCTGAAGTGGTTTTTGTTCATTTGGAAAATTCAACACTTTATTAAGGCTGTTGATTTACCACCAGTTGAGCTGGAAGAATAATGGATGGATAAACTGGGATTTTTTTTTTTTTTTTTTTTTTTTACCCCACAAGCTTAATAAACTTATTCCCAAACAGACAAGCATATATATTACAAATTAAAATGGCATGTTTGGGAACCAGCAGGTGAATCTGGATGGAGAATACTCCCTATTACATCCTTGAAGCTATTTTGCAGATTTTACAGATTATCCATCAGGGTTCAACACACAGCAGTGCTACAGGACAGGAGTGATATTCTTGAAGAATTTAAGCACATAAAGTTAATGATGTGAGAACAGGTGTTCACTGCTGTAGTTGATGGGGAGGAGTTTGGTATGGCATCTATATAAGGACAATATGAGCAGTGAGAGATTAAAATGCATACGGGTAGCAACCAAGAGACAGAATACCAAATAGCAGAGATGCCATGTGTGAGCCATGGGGTGATTCTGAAAAGGGTTAAAAAAGATGCTGCTGCAAAGGTTAGAGCTGTAACTCAAATGCAGATTTAAAAAAAAAAAATAGATTAAAATCAAGCAATGGATGCTGCCAGGTGCCTGAACGCTCATATATTACCTGAACGAAGGAAAATGGCTACAGCACAAAGCAGACAGAGTTGAGGTGATGGCACAGCAGTCCTGGCACCATCCAGCCAAAACACTTGTGACCACAATGGTCCCCTTGCTGGGAATGACCCCTCTGACCTATCAGTGGGTGTTGCTGCGAGGATCGTAGCACCAAATGGCGGCTTCTTAGCGTGGGGATTGCGATTAATAGTGGATTTGAGCACTCAAGTTAATGCAATTTCCATTACTAGACCTTTTTATCGTTCCCTGTAACTTTCTCAAATTAATTCTAGGTTTTCTTGCTCAAGCTTTCCTCATGAGAGACTTGTTGTTTGAAGGGGTGGGGGAGGGGAAAAAAAGCAGGAATGCAACCAGAAATCCAGCCTCCTTTTTGATTCTGACAGAGGGGTTTAACCAAATGCAACCATTTGACCTGAATATTTCAAATGAAACCAAAGAGATTTTGTTCAGTCATAGAACAACCTCATAAATCCCTGTGGAACAATCCAAATTCCAAGAAAACGGAAGTAATTCTTTCTGTATAGACATGGCAAGACCAGATTAATGGTCTGGGGAGTAGTTACCATACAAGTGTGAACATATTCAGCTCCTGAGTACCTTTCCAATTTTTTTTCTCCCCATCTTTTTCTCCTGGGCTGCCTCTGAGCATCATTTCAAATTCCACTGAAACACATAAGCTTAAGCTCTACTGAAATGTCCAGGGCAAATCGACTGGAGGATACAAAACCATTCACTGCTCAGAAGAAAACACTTGCTGTGAATATAGACAAAGGAACTAAAGAGGGGATGAGGACCTCAGGCTGCTGGAATCTAATGTCCTTTTCTGTCCCTGTTGGGTCTTAATAACTGGTGTTTATCAAATGTTGCTTTGTCATATTATTAGTTGAATTTGCTAATAGGGAGGCTGATGCTTATAACCTGTCTTACCAGCACAGGACTGGGATGAGAATGTCAATTTGAGTTTGCCTTAAAAAAAATGGAAATAAAAACAATGGGCAAAAGCATTGGGTGGAAAGAGAACTGATGCTGTTGAGAAGTTGAGATCAGAGACACAGGGAGAAGAGGATCTTGAACCTGACGCCTAACGTGACTGCAGCTTCTCAGAAAAATGTGTTCCTCCTCAAGGAACACTACCTATTTTTAATGTACCAGAGCCTACCTATAGCTCCAGCCTGTGCAGCCTGGTGTCAAACAAAGCCCAGAAGTACACATTGCCTGGAGCACAACAGGATGTGATGATAGGCTGAGAAATCTGCAGAAAACACAAAAGATCAAGCCAAATCCTGCAACTTGCTGTTCGTTTTAGCTGAGAGATTAAAATACCAGCAGAAAAGAAAGAGATGGAGCAGATGCAGCATCTCCACGGGGCTTCTTCTTGCAGCCGCTTTCCTTTGCCTGTCTTGTGCTTTCCCATCCTCCGGAGTGTCACGGCAGTCCCAGTTACTAAAAAGGCACACGGCAGCACCGCAGCGCGCCAGAGAGGGTGCCTGTGGGGGGCAGCGGAAGGATGGATGCAACCCCAGGCAGTTCAGAGACACACTCGAGTCTTCTCGGGAGGACATGGGGACTGCCCCGCTTTGGGACAAGGAGCCAGCTGCTCTTCGATGCAGAAGCTCCCAGCTTCCTGGTGCAAGATGACACCCAGGCTCTCTCTGGAGAGGCAGAGCGGATGTTCCATGCAGGCTGGGACACCCAGGCTGGGTAGTGAGCAGTGGAGGAGGGAGAGGTTTGGTTTGGGAGAGGGCCTCCATCCTCTGCTGGCCTCACTGTGCTCATCCCACTTCCATGGTGCCTGACCTGTGATTTCATAGGGATACCTGGCTGCATCCTGATGAACTCAGTTATTGTTACCATGGGGACAACTACTTTCCCCTGCAGTGACACCTCCTTCTGCTTTGGGGGAGCCAGCCAGGTGGGCTGGGGCATCCATTGCTCTGTCTTACATAAATTTAACAACAACAACAACAAAAAAGGTTTCATTGAACTGGCAAAAAGTGCTCAGTAACACAGGAAATAGTTAATTTTACTCCAAAGAAGATAATTTCATTTTGTTGTGCCTTGTAAAGTCCTTAAAAATAAATAATTTCCAAAGTGAAACATAATTTTAGAACACAGAATTGAGTATTTTTCATTTTGAAAATGGTAGATATTTTCATTTGAAAACTCCAAATTAAATGCTGGTGAATTTTTGTTTTATTTGTCAAAGCTATTCCCCTAAAGTATGATGAAATTGGCAAATAGCTCTGACTGACTTTAAAACAAAGCTGTCCCACCACTAACCAAGAGCATAAGTTGGGTCCTTCAGTATGCAGGAAGCTTTTATTTCCATTCATCACTCCCTAATGTGCATTAAAAAATTCACATAAGATATAATTATTGAGCTGTGTAATCCTTGCATAGTGGAAAAAAGAAGAATGATGAAGTGTATCTGCCAGGCTCAATCCACATCAGTCACTGGCTTCCTGGGCAAATTCCTTTCCCAGCTGCAGTCAACAACAAAACTCTCAGCAGCATTGGGAGTTTAAGGTGTTTGTTTTATTTTGTCATATTTTTTTGGTCCCCAAATGTTGTTTAAAAGCACCACTTTTTAACCTGAAAATTTGGATCCACTGTGGGGAAAAAAAATATCCCAAAAAACCAACCAGAGCACCCTGAAGCTCCTCAGGTAGCAAATGTACTTTGGAGGCTTGAGGGGGTGTGACACCCCCCCCACACATGTGTGTAACACCCCCCCACATGTGTGCACTCTCTCACACACACACACCTGCACACCTACACCCCCACCTCTCCCAAAACACACCCACACAACAAAGGAGCCCTGTGTGCCCTCTCCAGCCTCCCCTGCATTGTGCTGTCCCCACATGCAGCTTCCATGTGAAACTCCAATGTCTCCTAAAATAATTCTTCTATGGCTTTTTAAATTCCAGTTCAATTATTTGCTTGTCTGCCTGTACAATGGCTATTTTCTTATCAATGATGTTTTTCTCTCTCACTTCCCCTCTTTTTCCTTCTTTTTTTTGGAGGGTGTATCAGAGTTGGAAGGTTATAATTAACCCTTTGCATAACAGGGTCCCTGGCTCCCACCATCACTTGGTGAAGGTGGGACTGTGAGGAGGAGGAGGAGGGGAGGGAAGCGAAGAAGATGACACAACAAGCACGAGTCCACAGCAGCCGGTTCCAGACACAACATCTGCAGAATGAGGCCATTTTTCTGTAACTCTAATCTCATAATTCATTGTTTGTGCGGTGTTGGTTACAGTAGCTGAAAGGGGGGATAACAGCAGGTCAATTTGGCAGAGAAGCGCATTTGAATCTTCAATGAGGGACTAGCCCACCTTCTGATGAGCTGCTGAACCATGGCCAGAAACAGAGAAAACAAGCAGGAAAGTGGCTTAAAAGGAGAGACAAGACCCCTTAAAATTATATAAACCTGCTAGAAAGACTTATTTCTTTGAATCCGTGGGGGTGGCACACATTTGGCGAGCACCAGGGCGATGTGACAGCCTTTTCCTTGCCAGTGCCGCTCTTTGGGTTTCCGTGAGAGCGGGCTGCTGGATCAGCTCCTGTGGCCAGGGACTTGCTGGCAGTACCATGGCACTGTCTTATGCAAAAGGGAAAAAAAAAAAAAAAAAAATTTTTTTTTTTCTCCCCATTACGTATAAGGATGCTCAAGCCCAGTGCAGGCGGTTGTGTGAGAGGTGTTGCTTAATGTTAGTGGCTGATTACTAAACTTCTTGTTTCGAACCACAAAACCCTAACATGCCAGCCTAAATTAGCTTACAGCAAGGGAGTGTCCTTCTCGATTTGCAGGCCACAGCACATCTGCTCTTTGAAGAAAGAGAATGAGCAAAATAGGGCTGGGTGGTTGTTGGTTTGTTTTTTTTTTTTTTTTGCCTCCCCTCAGCCTCCTATTTGTGCGTGTGTTCATAAATATCCTGATGAGAGGCTGCCTCTGTGGTTGGCGTGTGGAAAGGGGGGAAGGAGGGTGGATAAAGAGCGATTCTCCCCCCGCGTGGGGGACACCCTTCCTCCCC
>VZRH01005110.1:1939995-2021407 GCA_013397555.1 Urocynchramus pylzowi | reverse complement strand
GGGCTGGGGGTCGGGACAGAGCCCCTTGGCTCCCCAGCATGGGTGTCCTGCACTGCAGCGCTGCCACTCGTCTCCCCTCATCCGGTTGTCTTTTCCAGCAGCGTATTGGGGAACAATGGGCAGCCTTGTGCTGGCCCAGGCTGCTCGTCCCCGTCCTTGCAGCTGGCGCGTCCACCGGTGCTAAGCTCCAGTGAGCAGGATCAGCTGAAAGCCTCATTCCCCTTCACCCTCTTCAAGGGCTTGCCTATCCGCTGGGGCCGCTATCGGTTACACGAAACATTTGGTTTGCAATGGCCTGTTTGTGCTGGAAGGCAGAGGGCTCTTCCAGCAGTGGGCAGCGATCCTCGGCAGAAAAAGCTCGCCCTGTGTTAGTTTACAACAGTTTCACCCACACAGAAAAGTACAATGGAGACAGATCATGCACGGTGACAGGCTGCCGGCGGCTCCAGGGGATCCATAATTTATGATGTTTTTCTTACCGATCCGGTTTTGGATTTCACAAGCAGGCCCGTTTCCTTCCCATTTGTTGCTTCCTTCCGTCCTCCTTTGGAGAAACTGAACACAGGATTCAAAAGGAGCAAAGGTGGCAGCAGCCCCCCGGCTCTCCCGTGTGGCTGTGTTTGCACGGGGCAGGTGGGGGTGCCCTGGCCTCACCTTGCTGCCCAGTATTTGTTACAGAGAAAGGTGAGTGCCCTGACACACCTCGCTGTAGCTTTGCTTCCCAACAAACAGTGGCAGCCCACGCACTGCTGCCCTTATCCATATTCAGGTTCACCAGGTCGCATGGTAAAAGCAAGACTGCCAGGATGCCCAGCAATTGGCTGGGTAATTAAAGGTAAAGAGGTTAATAATGGCTTTTAAGGATTGTTCTTACTCAAATGAATAAGAATCAAAACTTAATCTGATCTACTATCCATAATCTAGCTGTTTCTCCCTTGCCAGAAATAGATGCACCAGGGCAAGTTGAGGGCAGTCAGATGCCACCTCTGCAACAAACACGGATGTTACCAGTCACATCCAGACAGAGGTGCAGAGCTATGGGTTTGTCCCTGTGCCAAGCCTGAGCCCCTCCTCTGGGGAACACTCCAATTTCACATCTGGAGCTGGATTTTTTTGGCTGAAGCCCATCCCCACCACAAGCTCCCAGTCCTGTCTGCTCTGTGGCTCCCAACCTACCCACACCTGTCCAGAAGGCCACCAGCACAGAGCTGGCAAAAGGACAGGTGCCGATGTCCCACCGCCCCCACCCACGCACAGGCTGTCAGTGAGGGTGTGGGGCGCGTGTCCCGGCCCCACGCCACGGCTGCCTGCCCTGCTGCAGATGGCTGGGTCATCCGGTGGCTTGGGAATGACCAAGTAAGGTTAAAACCACAGTCACTGTGGTTACCGGCACTGTGATTAGTCACACAGTGAGTGATCCAATTATAGCAACCCCTCCCCCGCAGCACCCCCCACCTCATCTGTGCAAAAGGAAAAGCCCAGGCCTCCCTTAACTTGATTTCAAGGGAAAGGAGCTGAAGTTGGACAGGGAGAAGCAGGAGGCTGGGGAAGTGCCAGTGAGGTGGTGGTTTCCAAGCCCTCCATGGATTACGGGGACAGGAAGCCCTGCTTGCCCCTGTGCCTGGGCACTGTCGGAAGTGACACAGCTTTGGGGGCGGTGGGGACCCTGCAGCCCAGGGGAGGTCAGAGGGTGCAAACTGCTGTGGTGATGTCACTATGTGGCCTTGGCAGGTTGGTCCATCTCCTGCCAGTGCAGTTTGCTGAACATGGGGCTGCTGTGCTGTTGCTTCCCACCTGGAACACAGCAGCTCTGCTTTTTTCCTTTTCCTTTTCCTTTTCCTTTTCCTTTTCCTTTTCCTTTTCCTTTTCCTTTTCCTTTTCCTTTTCCTTTCCTCTCCTCTCCTCTCAACAACTGTTTCAAGCAATTTCAAATACACTGATACGCCTTGCAAATGGCTGTGGTTTTTAGAAACTGACTTCCCCTTTTGCAGGGCTCAGACTCTCCCCCAGTCAGGCAGGAAAAGGGCATGAGGGAGACCAGGCTGGCCTGGTCTGGCCCCATCCTCCTCTACCCCAGCTGGCACCGGGAGCAGGTGACAGGCACCTGTGTCCCTGAGCCACCGGGCGCCCCCCGGGCTCCCTCCCCGGTGGCCACGGAGGTGGTGTGAGGAGCGGGTGGGAAGCAGAGAGGGAGGGAGGGAGGGGAGGCATTAATTTGCTTCTTTGGGAGGGGGTAGTGCCTGCCCACAGAGTGTGGGGCTGGGCACCACCTGGGCACCCCAAGCCACCCTCCTGCCTTCAGGACCCTGTGCCTGCAGATCCTGCTGGTATCCTCCACAGAGCCCTCTGCACAGGGCATGCTGCTACTGCCATCAGTCACTGTTATTTATTGTCTTCTTTCAGCACAGAGCAATCCCAGAGGCACAAGACAGCTTGGTAATGCCGATCCTGCACTGGATTCTTCTCTACTTCTCCTTGAACATGTAGGTTTTTTTGGCCATGCAGTGCTCAAATGTCATCACTCCAGCCCAGTTCTTGAGCAGGGTGCGGGCTGAGAAATGGCTGAGGCAAATCCGCAGAGGAAAAATGATGCCACTGCTTTGTTCCCATGCTGCCAACTTTTGTCCCAGTATACAGTTTTATAGCTGATCTGTAAAGCCTTGGGAAAAAATCCTATGGAGACCTTAATCCTCTGTTGTGGTGTTTGCAGTGGTGTTCATGGGGTGAGCTGTTACAGCCCCAGCCCTCCTTCCCCATCTCATGGATGCAGCTACCTTCCTCCCAGCAATGGACTTTACGGGTCCCTCATGTTTTACCTGGTCAGGGCTGAGAAAGCACCCACAAAAGATGAAGGCTCTGTCCCCAAGGTGTGTGAGTGTGGGATGGGAGACTGCAGACTGGCCTCAGTGGTGTGCTCATGGGTTGTTGTCAGCCCATTGTGCTCATGGGTTTGCCAAGATCCTGCTGGGAAAAATCTCCCCTCTTGAATTAGGGAGGAGTCCATGGCTCCTGTTACCACCGTTCCCTGTCCACCTGCTGACAAATCACTCCTGGCTGAGGGCAGTGCTGTCCTGGGGATCATACAGCAATTTGCAATGGGTTTCTTGGCCTTTTAGGGCAGTAGCTGTGAGACACTATCCAAAGTATTTTTGAGGGTAAGATGGAGGCAGGCACCTCCCACTCAGCCCACCAGATTAATTTCCTAATAGACTTTGACTCAACACATTCTTGACTCCCTGAATAAGTGGGAACTTTCCTGGAGTTTTTCCAAAAGGTGACCTCTGTTGTGCCACTTGCCTGTTGATGTTGCCTTCCTGTTTGAACTTTCCTGGTTTTCCTATCTCCCTCCCTTGCCTACTTTTCTGCCTGTCAGGAGGATTTTTTCCCAATCCTGCCTCCAGCCCTCCCCAGCCTGTTGTATTGACCAGCCAAGCCAAGGAAAACATCCTCTCCCCCTTTCATAGTGATGTGTTCCCCTCACACAGCCACATTCCAAGTGCAAGCAAAATGCCCTTCCCGTTGGAGATTGGTGCTTTGGCTGCAACACCCTTGGNGCTACAGAGTCAAGGAAAACCATGTTCACCTCTTCCCTATCCATCCATCCTCCTAGCCTCTGGGGTAGGTTTCAGAAAACCAGCACTGGCACAGTAAAATATTGTAGTCCCTTCTTGAACCCATGCCAGCTCCAATAATCAGCATTGCAGCCTGGGCAAGAAGTAGCAGATGTCGAAGGCCCCAGAGAGCCATTCCCCAGTGGAGGAGAAATGAATGACACAAAGTCTAGGTCAAGGCAGTCCAGACCCAGCTGCTGCAGTGCCTGGAGATTTGACTGGCAGCAGCCTTCCTGCCTCTGTGAGTGCAAGGGTGAAGTGGCTGAGGAAAGCCCACCTGCCTCTCACAGGCCACCTCAGCCCTGGGCACTTGCAGCTGAGGGCACCACTGCAGAAAGAGCACGATGTTCTCATGAGGGTTGGGAGCATCCAAGGTCAGACTCCAGAGCTGACACCCAAACAGGTTAAAACATGTTGGGTTAAACAAATTCTGGGTATTAGTTATTTTCTATTTGCCAAGGTGTGCAAGCCCGCCAGCTAGGCTAACTGGACTGCCTGAGCCCTTTTTCCCAGTATGTCTGGCCTCTGGCCCAGGAAATGCTTGTTACTGGGACGGGGAACAGATGAAAAAAGTTCTCTATCCCTTCACACAGCATCATCTTCATATGGCCTCTGCACAGAGCAGTATTTGGCAAAAATGCCAGGTGCACCTTCCCAAGATTGAGTATAATTGCACATGAAGCAACAGGACTGTGACAGCAATGTGTAACAGGCACCTGGCATAAATCCTGCTCATGAGGCTGCAGGGACTGTCAGAAACATCACCTTTAGTGTTGTTTATTGTTTGCACACCAGTGAGATACAGAAGCGATTCCCAAGGATAAAGAGTACATTTCCTCCACATCTTGGCAGAGCAGATTCCTCCAGTAAGTGGCTTGAATTTTAAAGTCTTTTCCAAACCCCACAAAGTTCGGCAAACCCTAATCTGCTGAGGTTCAAATTCTTTGTGAGTAAAGTAGTGGAAAAAGACACAAAATAGCGTTCTTTAATGAATGGAAGGAAGAGAAGAATTTCCCAAATAATTATAAGTGTGTTTATTGTGACTCCCACTGTTTTATGCCTGTGACCCCGGGTCACATGTGGGGTATTGTATAGATGCATCCATAAGTACATAATAGTCTTGTCATAGATGAGATCAGCTCTGATGTATTTTTCTGGCAGCTTCAGAGCCGTCATATTTTCAATGTTTTGTCCAGTCAATCACATCTCAAATGGTGGAGTTTCCATCACATCCCTCCAAAGTCTTATGGGAGCTTTTTGCTAGGACAATTTCTCAGTGTTAGCAGTAACTCTCCAGGTAGAGAAAGACAAGCCTTGTTTGCAATTCTCCTAAAGATTACCTGTTTTATTTGTATTAACTCTCTTCAAACCCCTTGCAGTTCTTCCTGGCTCTTATCAGCCTGACTTGCATGGTTCAAGGAACACATACTTACACAGCTGAGCACAATGCCGGGCAGGCCTGAGCAGCCATCCTCCCTGACTGGAGGCAATAAACCTCTGTTTGCTCACCAGCCTTGCTGGGAACATCAGCCTAGGATGAGCAAGACACCTACGCTACCTCCAGCACCAGATGTGGCTGATCAGTGAGTTTCTGCCATGCCAGAAGACACCCACTTCATGGCCGTGGTGGGTCATGCTCAGCCATGGTACTCTGAAGTGCTGAGGGGCTAGCAGCACAGCCCTGAGAAATGTGCAGCCAGGATGTCATGTTAATGGGCAGCCATGGGCTTGCTAGTCACTTTCCTTCCTTGAAGGAAATCTGCAGGGCTATGCCCAGGCTTGGAAATCAGGCTGCTTTTAACACATCTTTGCAGGCATCACTGGACATGCTCAGGGCCTGTCCTGAGGTCCTGTATGCTCGCTGGTGCCCACTTCCCACCAGGCTGTTGTTGCAGCTGGGGTGTGTGTGAGGCACCCACCTTCCCCTTCCTGTATCTTATTCCTCGGCACAAAACCCTAATACAAAATATACACCTCCTGTATATATATATAAATATACACCTGCTGTAGGACCCTCTCCCTGTGTAAACTCGCTTAGATTGTGTAGACACTGTGCTGATGAGTATGCACAGTGGGACACCAGACCTGAGCTGTGGATCCTGGAGCCTGAGCCCTGCCAGAGGGGCTGCTTAGGTCAGTGCTCATGTGCTGTCCTACCAGAAGACAACACACATCTTGTTTTGTGGCACTAGCCTGTGCTGAAGTAGGATCATCATAGCAAAAGATGTCGCTTCTACAATCTCATACATGTCTAAATATTTTTCACATCAGTGCTATTCCTGCTACCTTTGTGTTTCCACTTGTCTTGCCTCGAGCAACTGGACTCAACCCTGTTCCCACTCTCTGTTGGCTGTGACAGAACTCGCTGGGGGTCACTCATCTCCCCAGCCACTGACAACAGCACTGAACTGATGGGAAAGTGATGCTGTCCCCTGGCTGGGCTGAGGCCCAGCATAATTGTGTTGGTGAGTCCAGGGAGGGTATGTGTGACATATGGTGAGTGGGGAGGACGTTTATGATACAGCAGAGGGAGACCTGTCAGAATGGGCAGCAGCAGAGACACTGGCCTTTCCATGTGTGCTCCCTGGCAGGACTCCTCCTACATTTATTTTTTATTCTCTGGGCCTATTGGGTGAACTTGAAATATTTTGGGGACTGAGCATGTGGGTTCAAGGCATGTACAACCATTGATTTTTGAAAAGCAAAGTGTGAATCCTCCCTATGGTTTTCCCCATGACCCCACATTTTCTAAAGCAACAAAATTGGAGAGGGAAGCCTGTACTTCCTTCCTTCCTTCCCTCACCCTCCACCTCCCTCCTAAAACCACCATAAGGCAGGGCAGTGCAGGGCAGGACAGGGCAGGGCCCAGGGAGGTGATCTCCTGCTGTCAGCCCACTGGCACTTCTCTCCCTGATGACTTTGACAAGGAGACATGGTAATGCTCCCGCTCACACCAGCTCTGGCTGAGGGCTCTCATGTATTTCTGCTCACACGCATGCTCCCACCATGGGTCTGGCAGCTGCCCTCATTTGTTCCCTCTATTTTTAACTATTCAGTGGTCCCCATCATGACTGTGCCTATGGGGAAGGCTTCCAGAGGTGCTTCCCCTTGCATGGATACAGGCAGGTGCTGAGTAAGGGCTTTCAAATGCATCCAATATCTCACAACTTAAACAGGAGCGAGGCACGCTGGCACCTTTTCTACCCTAATCTGCATCTTTTGTGCTGAACACTGTATTTAGCTAGGATTATTTCGGTGTCCTCGCCCTGCTTGTCTTCTGAATCACTGCCATGCAAGCCAGCTCCTATCTGTGGTAAAGCCACATAATGGTGTTAGCAGTTAACACCAAGCCTGGGTAAATACACCCACTTGGGCTGGCCGGCTTGTGTGGGCTCTGGGCTGACCACGGCTGCTTGGTCTCCGGTGAGGCAGGGGCAGGCTCCTATCTGTTGCTAATGCCTTCCTGGAACTCAGGCAATTTATATTAGCCTAAGGTAGGTCCTTGTTGGTCCTGGTGGCATGCACTGTACAGCACAAATGTTTGTTCTGTGATTCCTGATTTGGGGAAGTGCAAAGGGTATGCTCAAAAAGAACCCCTTCCCCACACTACCTAATTAGTTTCCCTGTCTTTTTTTTTTTTTTGTCTTTTTTTTTCTTTCTTTTTTTTTTTCTTTTCTTTATTATTATTTCAGTGGTTTCAAGTTTATTAAGAGTATCATAATATCAGGGGTTTTATTTAAAGCCTCAGGTCCCGGAATCTTGCAAATGCACAGGGCCTGCTGCTTTCAGTGCAAGAATAAACAGAGCAAGAATGAGTTTCTGCTTTCTATAGCCACAAAGACGTGCCAGAGCACTAAATACCCCTCAGTCACCCAAAATGTCAGCAAAGAGAAAGCCAATCTGTTACACTAGGGTGTATTTAAAAACACGTCCTCCTCCTCCTTTCAGCCTCTCCTTTCAGGGGGCTCTGAACAGCAGACTCATCCTTTCTGCATAGTGACACTATTTGACCCATTTTTTGGATTGGGATGAGCAGCTGGCCATAAGCTGCAAGGAGGAGGCCATGGTGCAGTGAGGAGATGCCCTTGGAGCAGTGCTGTGATGTCCCTGGAACAGAGAGGAGATGGCCATGGGGCAGGGACGAGGTGACCATGGAGCAAGGAGATGTCCCTGGAGCAGTGCAAAGGCAGGAGCTGCTCCCTGGGCATGCAGGAAGGAAAAGACCCCTGCTCCTAATGGATTCCTTCAGATAAAAGAGCCCCAGCTACCTTTTTTTCCCTGTAATGGCCCCTGAGGCTAATGTCTTAAAGAGGAAACAAAAGGATTGCTTTACATCACACAAGTGGGGCAGGAGGGAAGTGGGGAAAGAAGCACTTGAGTGCTGCATCCCTGCCAGGGCTCCTGCAGCAGGATGGAGGCCGGGGGGGAGGGGTGCAGCTGGCCCTAACTTGGGCTTTGCTGTGTGGCCTCTTGGTATTAAACCCTTTATTAACCCCTTCTCTGCTGCTCTGGTGCCCATGTGCTCCAGCAGGGCCCCGCTGTCCTGGGCCGTTGAAACAAATGCGTGCACCAAGGCAGGCCACCTAAATGGGCTTTGTGGGCACAGCCAGCAATGAAGATGTATCGTCTGCAGCGGCCAAACCAGTGAGAAACAGCGATAATAATACTGAAAAACACAAAGGAATTCTGCAGTAATGCCTTAAAAACGACGGCAAGGGATAAGCACGAGGGAGCTTGAAGAGCCGAACTCAGCGGCAGGAAAGAGGCTTCCTACGGAAGAGGGGTGTTGGGCGAGCGCTAAACCAAGCCGGGTAGCGTGCAGCTTCCAGCAGCTCCAGCTGTGCTGCTCGTCCTTTGTCTGCTCTCTCCTCTGGCAGCTTTCCAAGGGAGGGCAGAGCAGGTGTGACAGCCACTGAGGGAGTCCCAGCAGCAAGCAGCGAAACCAGGCGGTCAGCCGGCAGCTGTGGCTGCAGGCAGAAGCTGGATGGAGCTGCAGTAGGTTCACTCCTCTAATAGGGATGCTGCTGCTTGTGCTGCCCGTTGTGACTGGCTCCATCATGAGAGCCATTGTGTTCCTCTGTTCTGTGGCTGTTGACTTTTTAAACCACCCACTCGGGCAGCTGAAATTTTCCATGCTCCGTCCCTGCACAGCACTTTCTGTGCATCTGTATTTGGCAGGGTGTTATGTAGGAGAGACTGCTGTAGGCAGAATAAATTGTCAAACAAAGTTAAAGAGGCATCTTTGATTAGCAGCTAATAGAAGAAAATCAACTCTTTTGGACCATCACCATCCTTGCCAAAATGGATCAGAATGATGTTCTGTTAGTGCCCTGTTTTTGACCCTGCCCTACACCAGTTTCTTTGCAGGAAGATACAGGGAAGTGAGCCAGTCAGCATCTCCTCCTAGAGCATCCCCCTCACCCTTAGGATCCCAGCTCTGCCACATCCCTGAAGTGTTACCTCCTTGTGTCTGTCCTAAAATAAATGTTCAAGTCTTTTGTGCTTGGATTTAACATGTTTAAAGAAAAGCAGGTAATGTTTGATACTTGTCCTGATACGGTTTCCATTGATAGTAAATGTTTTACTTGGCTGATTATGACCCAGCTGAATAAAAGACTGTGGCTGACTGATGTGGAGTCCTAAGACTTTCAGCCTTGTAGGGCAGGTCTGTCCCCTCTGCAACATGACAGAGCTTGCAACCCTCCAGCCTGTGAGAACTACACTGGCTTCTCTCAGGAAAGCTTACCAATAAGGATCTCATCCTGCCATTGAAATCTATAAGAAATGCAGATAAAGTGAAAAATAATTAAAAATTAATAAAGAAAACAAATCAAACCCTATTCCCTTTAACAGTAGGGCCAAGGGAGAATACTGGGCACTGAAAATGGCATATCCCCAAGGAACAAGTACCATCTCTTCAAAGGCACAGTTCTCCCAGAAGCAATAGGAGCAGCATCTGTGCATATAGCTTTTAAGTTTCTAATTTGTCTGTAATTTCTCTGCAATCACCAATATTCTGTAGGGCTTCTAGGGTGGTTTTTTAGTGAGTGTTTTCTTTTCCATTGCGAAGACCCAAATCTCTCTCTGAAAGCCCATATGCTCTTGTCCTGTTTGACTTTAACGTGCAGGAAATGGCCTCTGTCCAATTAGCAGCATGGGAATTAGCACTGCTCAAAATTTGCTACTCCCCACTGTATTCTCCTCTGAGACTGCTGAACTTCAGTATTCGATTTTCTCTTTCTCTCTTTTTTAAACAGCATCACAAAGATTGAGTGCATAGCAAACTATTAGAAAAGCACTGTTAATACTGAAGTCAGAAGGTGCAGCTGTTCAATTCCTAGTAATGGTAACACAAAGGCATTTCAGGTGAGTTGTGTTTTCAAGGTATTTCTTTCTTTGCTGGCTTAGTATATATCATTTATCTTGTAAAATATTGCTAATGTTGGCCGGTCTTGTACCTCATCATGAACTCAACATTTGGTACTTTACTTAAGCCCAAGCCTCTGGAGTCCTGTGAATAACAGAAAAATCTCAGTTTTAGCATTGACACCTTTGTGAAAAAACCATAAAACATCATCAAAGTGCAAATGGACAATGAAAAGTAAACAAACAATCACAATTCTATACATGAACATATACATTTATACCAAAATAATTTTTTCTAAAGCCAACTCTATTTTTCTAAAGCCAACTCTATGATGCTTTAACGAGGGAGAGGAAAAAGCAACAAATACTCTTTGTATGCTTGGGATTGACATTTCTGCATGAATACCATGCGTCATTAAAAAGGAGAAATTCATCTGAGATAACATAATTACAATACCTCATTTTTAACATCCTGTGCTTGAGCTTCTACCAGCGTGACTTTAATGTGATATGTTTCTGTGGCAGTGCATATTTACTGTATAAAAGAGATAGCTAGTGCTCTTTTGTGATGAATGCAAAGCATGGAAAGGAAACTTTTTATTTAGGCTGCTGGACACAGACCAAAGCTGTAGTTTTTCCTAGCTGTCTAGCTCCCAGACTGGCTCTCACAGTAGGTGCCTAGTGTCACTGTAATGGGTTTCTTGAAGTCCTGGCCTGGATTAGGCGGTTACAGATCAGAGTGAGATTCCGACTGAATTACACATGGCTTACCTTCTTTTCAAAGCAATTAAAAAAAGATTTTTTAAAACACACTTTTAATAAGTTGTATTGGAAAGCACATCTCCTGAGCAAGGGAGTAAGTCCCTGCTATGTCGTTTGCCATTCGCCCACAATCACAGTCAAAATTAAACATCACTATTGTCATTATTAACCTTGTGTGAAGCAACAAGGCCAGGCCCCAACTGGACTGGATATTCTACAAAACTATCTTCAGGTGCAGGGCCTAATATGGAAGCTGTAAACCACAGTAGCTGGGAGAAACTGAAGGGAAGGCTGAAAAAGCATTTGTTTATTGGGGCAGGGGCAGGGGATTGAGCTTCCCTCTCCTCCTCTACCAGGAACCTGTTGAAGGAATTTTGACTTCCTGTGTTTAGGAAGTCAAAATTCTTTCCCATATTTAGTGGGCCAGAAATGTGTGATGCCATAGAATCACATATAGGCTTCATATAGAATCATAGAATGGTTTGGGTTGGAAGGGAATTTAAAGATCACCTAGTTTGAATGCCCCTGACAAGAGCCTTCCACTAGACCAGGTTTCTCAAGGCCCCATCCAACCTGGCCTTGAACACTTCCAGGGATGGAGCATCCACAACTTCTCTGGACACCCTGGTCCAGTGTTTCACCACCTTTACAGTGAAGAATTTTTTTCCTAATATCTAATCTAAACCTGTTCTCTGCCAGTTTAAAGCCATTCCCCCTTGTCCTATTGCCAAATTCCAACAATTGGTTCTCTTTCATCTCTAGATGGAAGTTGGGCAGGGCCTCCACAGACACAAAACAAGGAAGGCACATCTGTACGTGGCAATAATTCCAAAACATCTTTTCATTCTGAGCTGGATACAAAGGGAAAATATTTTGCCAAAATAGGGGAAAGCTCATCCTCAAACAGACTTGTGTGGAACTGCATTGCAAGAAGCTCACACAGCTCTCTTGAGATTAGCACAACCTGTCTGTAAGGTACAAATGGTGTTGAACAGGGAGGAATTTGGCAGCAAGAGAACACAAGGCAGTATGGCTTGTCTTGATAGCAAAAGTAAATAGATGTTATTCGTGGCAGTCTGGAGGCAGCCCAGAGGCCCATTTTCCCATGATGAGGAACTGTTCCACTATCATTCAGTGGTGGGAAAATAAATAAGAGAGCCCTAGGAAAGAATCTGAACGGAAGTGCTGTGACACAGAACTGAAAGACACAGCAGCCTTTGGAATAAAATGTTTCCCCTCAATTTTCAAGAAATAGAATTTTTTTTTTCTTTTTTTTTAGTTGGAGAAGAAACTGACTTTTTTAGATAAGCTGTTTAGCGAAACTAAGACCCTGGGGAGGTACTATCCAAGTTATGTGTAGAATCTCTGGCAGTGTATAGCTTCACTATAGTGTTTGACACCAAATAATCCTTTGGTCAGTGTATTGCATCCCACTTGTGTTGGAGTTTGAGCTGAAAATTTATACTGGAAGTGTGAACCCATTCCCATCATGTCCTTTCCTAAGAAGACCTTGTCATGTTTGCTAAGGTCTGCACAGAGACAACCTCATACTGTCCCAGGAATTAGTTATTATTACACTGTGGTGATAATTAGACATTTCTGTAAAAGGATTTTCTTCAAATCTAAAGCTTGTTTAAGGGTCTTTGTCCCTCGAATGTGCACCTGATTACACTGTAAGGAGTCTGTTGTCATCCATCGTTCTCCTTTCAAGGATCCGTAACCTAGCTGGACACAAGGGCCATCTGCAGGTGCCCAGGATGCTCCTGTGAGCTATGTGACAGGAAGTGATGCTGTTGCTCAGGTGTGGCAGCAGTGAGGATGGTGGGTGGCCCGGCATGCCGGGGGTGGCTATGTCCTCCCTGCACGCAAGGGCGCTGGGGGCAGGATCGCTCTGCCGGCTCCCTTCGGGTGCGTGGCTCAGCATCAGCCCTGATTACTGACTCCTGTGGGGGCGTTGGGTCCTCCCTTAATTAGCCATGGCCTGTGGTCATTGACAGGCTCTCGGCCATTTTAATGAAAAGATGTGTTCTAACAGTGACCTTGATCTAACCAGGAGGTGCCAATCACATCGAGAATGACTGTCATAACAATCATCGCCGGCACATCAGGGACCTCAGGACCAGCAGAAAGACAGGCAGCACTTATTCACAGCCTCCTCGGCTTCATCCTGCAGCAGGTTAGAGGAGCCCAGAGCAAGGGAATTTAGACTTTTCACCATGTGCTTGCATCCTGATCTGAGGAATTATCTCTTCTTCTGTCGGGAATTAGTGAGCTTCAGCCCGCAGTAACTGCACAAACGTCCCCTCTATCGCTCCTCGGCTCGCACTGCCTCTGTCCTCCAGCAGCCTCAGCTGGCTGTGCCCAAGCTCCCCTGCAGCTTTGCTCCCACCGCAGCACCCCAGGGCACCGCACTGGGATGCCCCAGCTCTGGCGGGTCCTGAGAAGAATTCCTGCTCCCTCTCCCCAAAACCCCTTCTTTGTTCTGTGCCTTCATTCCCTATTCATGTGATCACCTCGGTGCAATGCTGTCTCTCTCCTTCCCTGACTCTGCAGGAATCAGCGGTAGCTTCCCTCTCCATCTGCTGCTGCAGAAGGCTCCTGGGCTGCGCTCTGCCCTTCCCCCAGTATTTGTAGGTCTCTCCCTCCCTCGTCGCCCTCTCTCCCCCCTTCACCCCCTACAAAAGTCCTCAAGAGTCAGCTGTCACTTGTTTTTATTTTCTCCTGGCTCCTGTAGCACGGTCACATCTGACTTGCCTGTGCTATTCCTCCGTGGCTGGGGAAAAACGTGGCCAACTTTTGCCTGGTGTCAGTTTAGCAGCCTGGGCCGCCTCCTCCTCCTTCTCCCTCGGGGTCGTAGGAGCCGTTGCCGCACTGTCTCCTCTCCTTTCTCATCATGGCTGGGCTGCAGCTGGCGTGACTGGTTTGAGAAAATCTGGGGCCCCCCGCAAAGCTGCTCAATTGAGTTTGCCGCCTCCTCCTCCCTCCCCCTGCCCCTGCAAGGCTCGGGAGGGTCTGCGTGACTTTTTCCCCCTTCCCCCTCCCTTTGGCAGGCAGGAAGGCCAGTCTAAGGCAGAGATGGAGGCAGGAAAGCTGTTGATGGTGGTGGATGGGGAAGTCGTGGCAATTGTGGGGAGCAAGAGCTTTCTGAGATCCCCGCGCTGCTGCCTTTTGGGACTCAGTCAGAACAAAGCACTAGTGGCTCCAGCATGCCAAGGGCAAGTGGACATCCCTGGTGCAGGGCTCCATCATGCCCCGGCCATCCTGTGGCCCCATCACCACACTGCCCAGCCAGGGACCACTGGGGTCCCACAGTCCTTAATGAATTGACCCTTTCCTGCTTTCCTACTTATCCTTTTACGATTGCCCTGAGGCATGGTTCATTTTACTCCCTCCTTTAATGAGTCAAAGGGGTCCAGTTGGAGCCTTTCCAAGTCTTAGCTTCCTACGTTTCTTTACCCTTTCTACAAGCTTAATGAATATGCCACCAAAAAGCTCATTAGATGTAATGTCAGTTCTATTTCTTGTGCTCCCTCTTGGAGAAACTGTGTCCTGTGCTGGCAGGGAGATGAACCCAATGAGAGCCACAAATAAATACCAAACTCCTCCTGTCCCTTCTTTTCTGTCCTTCCCATTCTCACGCTTAAACAGGAACAAGGGAAGATCCACGGGCCCTCCAGTAGTCTGGACTTCTTGCTCCCTGTCACTGCCCTGGCTGCTGCTGTAGCTTTGGTGTGTGGCAGGGAGGTGAGAAGCTGCGTGGAGGAAGTGGAGCCTTTAGAGAATGATGCAAACCCCAGTGCTTCTGGGAAGCAATCAGCCCTGTTTATTACAGGTGAATCAGAGTTCCATGACTGGTGAATCACTGGAGTATTTGACATGTCAGAGCAGTGGAAAAATGATTCACTGAAGGTTTGCTCTCCAGAGAATAGTTTTTTTTTGTTTTTTTTTTTTCCCCTACCAAGGAAATTTGGGATTGCTTCAGGGCTTGTTTGGGTCCCCTCCTCCCTTCCAGGGAAACAGGCATTCACAGAGAGAGGCAGAGAGATATAATGGAGGGCAGGGAGAAAAGAAATTTAAAGATGCAGTTAGGTGGTTGGGAGCAGTTCCCTCCTGCTGCCTGTTCTTGCCTGATGCTTGTTATGTATATGTGAGTCTGTCTGTCAGGAGTCACCAGGAAGGCAGAAGTAGCAGAAGGAAGAGGACACGGTTACCTTGCAATATACAGTATCTCTGCTAGGAAGTTGTAAAATACATTCTACTTAACTTGCAAGCCCCTTGAACACTTCCAAAAGTTATAGGAGAAAAGTTCTTCTGCTTTTCTATTTCACTGTCTGCAGATGTAATTTTCATTGTAATGTTATTTTGTCAGCTGTGTTAATATCATCTGGAGAGGAGGTCTATTTTAGGAGTGAGGATTCTCAGCTCTAGGACTTGTAAAATATAATATGATTTTTGATGCAACAGGAGCACTAATACCCTCATAGAAAAATCCTGTTTATGTTGGAATTTGAACAAGCCATTACAGTGATTTAAAGGGTACAAAATCAGAAGTATGCCAAGATTAGTGGCCTCCTATTGGTCTTAATCTTGTTCCGTTACCATTTTCAAAGATATATTAATAGCTTCAATTTTTAATTTGAATTTTTCTTCCCTGTAAGGTATCATTAAGTTGAAAGGTGCAAATGAATGACACTGGTAAATTGGTCTGCTGAATGTCTTTGCATAGTATCAGAGGGTCAGCTGTTTCCAAGTTGCTTCCCTGTGTGGATATCAGTTGTAGAGTAGATTGGGTCCTGTACCTCCAGGGTTGTGGAGAAGGCAACAGTGGCTGTAAGTCACATTAAACTTTCTTGGCTTTCTCTTCCTGTTTCAGAGCTAGAACAGCCCCTATTTACTTACTTTTCTGTCCTTTCTTTAGTGCATGTCTCAGGAGAGGTACAGCTCCTTGCTGTGAGTGCAGGTCACGGGGTGTGTCCCTGGTTTGCAGAATGAGGCTGCCCAGCATGAGCATGTGCACACAGAAGTGCTGGCTAACAGTCTTTCACAAAGTGCCTGCTCTAAAAATGGTGCTACCTAGATACTAATAACTGTTTATTCTTGTATTAGTATTATTTTATTCTAATTAATTCTGTGAAAAGCTTCTTGCACAATTAAAATGATGAAGTAATAATATAGAAGTTGGGAATCTCTAGAGCTAAGGTACAAAGGGAAGAAGCAATTAGTGGAGCTATCTTTAGCTCTTTGGCCCTTTGCAAGGACAACAGAGAGCTATTTAATATGGGGGCTGGGAAAGTTCTGTTAAAAAAAAAAATCTAGGAGAATACTTGTGCTCCAAGTTGTTTGGCTCTCCCTAACATCCAGTCACTTCTGAAATAGCAGTGTGGTTCTTAGTATTTTAAGATGAAACTGTCTTATATCCCTTAACCTTGTCTTGTCTGAGGCAGATAGATATTCTACCAGGAAACCCCACAAGAGATTAGCACTACTGATATACTCACCCCATAGCTACCAACTCCTTATTTGTCTAGGAGCATGCTGTGTCTGGCAGCTGGTAAGAAAATAAATAAATAAACCCCAGGAATCAAATTCCTGAGGAATCTGGTCATTTCAAGGTTCCTCTATACATTCACAGGTTTTAAAGGCCAGAAGGGACAATTATATTCTGACCTCTGGTGCAACATAATCCATTGAATTTCCCCTAGTGTCGCCAGCACTCAGCCATATGAAATGAGTTTGTGCTCTTTAAAATCCTCTCCTCAGCTCTGGTATCATCTCTCAAACAATCCCTTCTTACCCCTTATACTCTCCTGTTCAGTACGGTGTGTGTGGATGAGGGTGTTTTCAGGTCTTCAAACAGTAGCAGCCCCAGAGCAGGATTGTTCTATGTTAAAGCAGCACAGTGCAATCCCTTTGACTCCTGCTCACTGCTTCACCTCTGTGCCTTTAGACAGCATTTCAGCCTGGCTCCCAGGGGTGGGGACAGCCTTTACAGATGTACCACAGATAGCTCCTCTCTGGGTCCCCTCCACGGAGAGGTTTTAGGGTGATGTTTATGTCCCCAGCAGGGAGGATGGGTTGTATCTCTTCCAAGTGGCTGGAGAGGAGTCACACTGCAGCTGAGGGCTGGCTGGCTGGAGCCACTCTTAATGCAGCCTTGGAAGGGGAGAGTTCATGTCTTTTTGTTTTATTTATTTTTGTGACAGCTGAGATTGAGGGCTGGCCTGCCTCTCACAGGGATAGTGGCAGCCAGTGACTAGCCCTTTTCATGCATCTGTGAGGGACTGGGAGCACATGGGTGTTGGGGGACTGTGAGGCCTCCTCTGCACCTGAAGTGGGCAGAGCTGAAACCCTGCAACAAACAAAGAACAGTTTCTTAGCAGATGAAAAGGCTGGGAAGGAAATTTGGGCCAAAATCCCTGGCCCAGGTAGAGCAGAGGCAGAATGCCCCTAGCCTTTAGTCAGAGCAGTACTCCCAGCACACCTGGGCAGAAGAGATGACTGATTCCTGTAATGAACCTGAGTAACTTGTGTGTCAGAGGATTATTGCCTCCCCAGCGGGGTGGTCAAAGCCTGGCAGCTGTCTGCAGCCTGGCAGAAGCTTTGCTTGCCTTCTGTTAGTGAAAGGAGGGCTGGAACCCCACACATTTCTGAGGTGGGCAAACTGGCAGCGACTGCTCACTGCCCCTGTGCTTGCCATGGCAGCAGCTTTGCATTTACCTTGGTGCAGATGAGGGCTGGGTCTGGCTGTTTACTGATGTTAAACCAGTTCTCTCACTTTCAGTTCTCTTATGATGAATCTCGTTCCATATATTTATCCAGAAAGTCTGAACTGATCTTATCTCTGTATCCTCAAATGCTGGTGGTGAAACCCCTATCCTGCACAGTGACTCTTGATTAGCAAGAATGACTTTTTTCTGCTGTGCTTTACATCTGCCCTAAATTGTGTGGGTTTTTTGGAAAGCAGTGTAGTTAGGCATCCACCAAGAAATTTACCCCTCTACCACTCTGAGTGTGCCAGAGCTCCTGTTGCTTTACCTGACATCTTCAAACATGCATTGCCTCTGAGGAGGAGCTGAACAATCACACAGGGCTGCTCTTCCTTATTTTGGTCAGTTTATTTACTTAGCTATTCGTCCAGGGCAGATGTCGAGCTATTCTAGCTGGGCAGCAAAGCCTGAAGGCTCAGGCTGAGAAGCAAATAAAAGAACCTCAACTGTATTGTTTTTTTAAAAAATCTCATGATCTGTTAAGCATGTCTCCCTGTCTGCCAAGGGCCTGACTGGTGCTTCTGGAATGATTGGTTGGCAGTGCTGCCATTTCCAACAGTCTCCAGCCTTCCCATAGGAGTAGTGATGTGGTTTATATATTTCGGTCTTGCTCTTCACTCTGCTGTTGTCTTTAAAATGGCTGAAAGTCCTGAGTGTAGGGAGTAGGTGTTTCTGAAAAAATCCCTTTGTGTGGTACTCTCTTTTCCACATCCACGATTCACTTACCATTATAAACAATGTGATAACTTAATTCCGATGGGCTGCTTTAATGTGCAATAAAATATAAATTTAGGCAGCATGTAAAATAAGCTTTCCCTGCCATATGACAGAAACCACAACTGTCTGGCATGGACACACAAGCCAGAACCTGAAAGGAAGCAAAGCACAAAGCCAGACATGATCTTTGATCATATGTTGTTTAAAATTAACAGCACAGATCATACCCACACTTAAATAACACATCTGTCTGGGGGCTAGATAGTAACACACAATATGCTTTTTTAATTCATTATGCATTTGAATCTCTCCCAAGTAACAGGTGGTTTTCTGACAACGAAGCCTGCCAAAAAAGGCTTGAGAAAGGTCTGGCTGATGGTTATCCTGGGAGGTGAGGCAGCCTGGGTTCCTGGATAGCAACAAGCCGTGGCTCTCTTTACTCTTTTCCTGATGGTTCTCCATCAGTTTCTGCCATAATTAATGCCCTGCCTGCCTTACAGCACCTGTATTCATGCCTTCAGAGGGGAAGTTGCATCCCGAGGCAGAGCAGCAGAGGTTTGGGATCTGTGTCCTGGGGCTGAGGACCTGTTCCACATGGGCAGTGCTGGGGCTGCCAGCCTGGCTGCTGAGCAGGTTCAAAGGGTGGATCTGGTCTGACCAAGCACCCCCTTCCTCGGGGGATGGGTCCAAGCTAATGACCTTAGAGACCCTTTATGGTGCCTTTGAAGGGCGGTTCATTCTGGGCTGTAACCATTTCTGAGATGGCTGTGCCCACAGGATGCCTGCTTGTCTCCCAAGCTGTGAGGGGGAATGACAAGCTTGGGAAGTAAAATTTGCACTGCAAGCAGGGGTCAGAGAAGTGAATCCCACCTGAGCTGCTCACACACTGGTCTGGGAGAGCTCAAGCCCCTCAGGCTACCTTGTGGCTACGTGTTGCCTTTTAAACCAGTGCACATCTGAAAGGTGTGGGTGGCATGCAGACAAGGGGCTGGGGTCTGTCATGGCAGGCATGCCCTAGGCCCCTGCCATCTGCTGTTCACAGGCACCTTTGAAGCAGAGGGAAGTTCTGACTCTGCCAGGCTTGGTGTTCACTGAACAGTGACCGGCACCCAGTCTGAGAGAGGGACGTATAAAACCTGATGCATTTTGCTTTTCCCTACAGAAGGGGAAAGTCATCTGTAGCAGATGATCCAGCTACAGCATGAGGCAAAGAAATGATTAACTGTATCTCATTATGCATGACAGCAACTGCTAGAGCTTATAAAGTTAGCCACATCTTTTAAAAATCTAGCTGTGGTGTCTGGAGTCCAACACATGTCCCACTGCACAGTTCCTTGGGGCTGTGATGCAGGTTTGCTGCTGCAGAGCCTGCTGGTTCTCCAGGCTGGGAGGGATGGGAATATGATGTGGCCCCACTTCTCCCCTACCTTTTTTGAATCCCTTTTGGGTGGACTTTCGGAGATCTGTCTGTCTCTCTGGTGAGCTCAAAGGAGAGGGAAGATTCCTGACCTCAGCCCTTGCAAATTGAGGTGAGCTCAGCTCCAGCAGTAATGGATTTGTGTCCCTTCACATACTCCAGTTATAACAGTAATTAGTTTTGACCTGTTCCTTGTGTAAGCAGCTGCTCTGGGAGGTAGGGGAAAGAGAGACATGACTTCCTCCAGGGTTTGCACATAGTAGTTCCCATTTTTGGCAAAATAAGCTCACCAGAGGGTGATGGAAAGCCTTTCCCTCTAGCCACCAGCTCCTTGATCCTCACACCCCCAGGGCAGAGGGAAACAGCTTCCTTTGGGTGCTTGGTACGGCTATACTTTACTTACCAGGAGTGCTTGGTTAGACCTCCTCCTGACTGGACAGACCAGGGGACCTGAGCTTTGTAACCTGGGAATGGAACAGGAGATGTTCATCCTAGCTGCTTTCCTGCATCTAATGACATGTTAGTCCTCAGGGTCCTTCTGGGTCACTTGTCACATGCAGTTTGGGTCAAGATCTGCCCTGAACAGATTTCCAGATCAGTGACTGCCACTGCTGAGAGGAAGTTTGTTAAAACAAACTTCTCAAACACCGTTTTTGTGGTTAAGTAGAGTCCATGGAGACACAGGTAGTTCCTGGGAGGTGTGGTATGATTTGATCCCAGCTGCCATGTCAGTCACAAGGAGGCTTTGAGAACTCCTGGCACTGAGCAGGGTGCAGATGAACTCTGA
Organism: Urocynchramus pylzowi; assembly: GCA_013397555.1. Lineage (NCBI taxonomy): Eukaryota > Metazoa > Chordata > Aves > Passeriformes > Fringillidae > Urocynchramus > Urocynchramus pylzowi. The sequence goes on along the minus strand of VZRH01005110.1, from coordinate 2,000,980 downwards.
GGTTAGGGAGTTGACAGGCCTGTGTCCTGCTCTCTTTTCCTTGTGAATTTCTCCTTCTCCTCATGCCTTCATCACACAGGTCTGCTTTGCCTACCACCCAGGCAGGAAACAGCACTGGGAATACTTAACACAGAAGAGCTAGTAGGGTTCTTTGGCTAGTAAAGGACTGTAAATGGCAATGATTCCAGACTCTGAAGACAAGGTGTTGGGTTTGGGGGCTTCGGCTTCAGCTTTTTGCCAGCGGGGTGAGCAGAGGCCTACAGATCCTCTGACACGTACACTTGTAGGTAGAAGAGGGTTGCAGTCATTGACACTGCCTAACCACAAAAGTAATTTTTCATGCTGTTTGCAAATTAGGGGACTTTCTAGGAACATCACCTGTGCAAAGTGCGCTCACACAAAATGGCAGTGCTTGCGCACCAAACCATTGGGGATTGCCAGGGCAGCTCCCCACGCTGCTGCCCTGCAGCAGCCTTGCCCCTTCTCTCCCCTGCACCTCCCGTGCAAGGGAAGGAGGGATTTCCCCCCGGTCTAACGCCTGCAGCCGCAGGAGGAAGTCGTTCCGAAGAGATGCACCTCCTCACCGGGGCGTGAGAAGGCACACGCGCTCCGAAACCCTGCTGTGGGAGACGAAGAGCCGTCTGAATGGCGAGCCTGGCTGCAGGAGGCCGGAGGAGCAGGGTCCCCTGTCAGAGGGTAGGAAGCCGAGCGCTGCCCGGCGTGTTCGAGGCGAGTGTGTGGCACAGGCGTGGCGGGAGCCTGGCAGCTTTCGCTGAGGCGCGAAGGCCCCGCAGGCCGGGGCTCCCCGGGGCCGCTGCTGGCCACCAGCTCGGCGTCGGTGGAGCGCAGCTGTCAGCTCTCCTCCGGGGGGACCGAGCTGCGTGTTTACACGAGGAATCATATGGTAACCTCTTCTAGCTGGTGGCAACTCGCAGGGTTACCTCATCTGCAGTGGAATTACCTCATCGGTGTGAAATGCAGTGCAGTGGAGGCAGGAGCAAGCAGGCTGCCCTGGGGCATGGCTCCCTCAGCAGCAGGCTGCAGAGCAGTGACCACTCAGGAAAGAAACTTGAAATCTGTTAGTTTCACAGTCACGTCAATTCACGTCAAGAATTGCTCAAAGCAGCTGGGATTGCTTTGCAGCATGAGTGGGTAGCCACGCATGCACCCTTTGGATCCCTGGAAGAAGTCGGCTGTGCTGACCCACCCGATGCCCAGCTGCCATGTAAAGTCCTGGTGCAGGGAGCAGCAACCAGGATGTTACTCTGCACCATAGGTTAAGACTGGGAGAGTGGAGCCTTTGGCATCCTCTGGCTTAAGCATGTTTCTTGACCCAGATTGTTCTGTTTCACCTCTTTAAAATCAAACCAACCAATTATACATGTATAAATAAAAAATTGCATGTGATACCCAGGAATATACAATAAATTATTGGTGCCATAGGCAGAGGAGTTTATTAGCCCCTGTCAAGCTATTCACAATGTAAAGGACATACTGACCTAGAATGATCTCTTCCTTCCAATCAGCATTTACACTGTAACAGGAGGAGAGCCAGTCAGTATTTGTGCATTGGTAAGGTTAACCCTTCAGGCTACCCATGCAGATATTTACTCTAGGATTTTGTCTACGATTCCAACCCTGACAGGCCATTTTTATTTCTAATAAACCCTTTTCTTAATCGAGGAAGCTGTGAGCTGGAGGCCACCGCTTCTGTGAACAAACATATTTTAAATTCCTTAGAGCATGTGTGTATGCACATATATATTTGTGTGTCTGCGTGTATTTTTCTTTTCTCCCAGGCTATTTATCATGTCCAGTTGGACACATTGTGTGAGCACAGCTGCTCTTATCTGGCACAGGGTAGGATATTAAAGGGAAGATTAAGATTACCATTTTGCTTTATTTCATTTCTCAGAGCTTGATCTGCATAGCCAGTTCTTGTGTGTGTGTGTGTGTGAGTGCAGAACAATAGTTGTGAGCAGCGTTTGCACGCGGTGTCTCCAGGCAGTAGGTAAGGCACATCTGGAGTTTACAGCTCCTGGAGATAGTTGCTCGAATCCCAGGAGCGTGGGTCGGGCTGGGAATGGGGGGCTGGTATCCATGGTGAGGCTCCCTATCTCACAGTACCAGGTGTGTGCATGTGAAGTAAGTTCTTGGAAAGGACATTCTCAGGGGGGAAAGAGAGAAACCGGAGAGAGAGGTAATTAGGAACTGCCTTGCACAACTGAACCGGCTCATTAGGGATGAGTAAGGGAAGGACAGTGCTCGGAGCGGGTGATGTGTGCAGAGGTTTCACACAGCCTACCACTGGCCATGCTCTATTTCTTTTTCCTTTTATTTCCCTTTTCCTCTCCTTTTCTTTTTCTTTTTCCTCTTTCTATTTTCTCCTCCCCTCTTTCCTTTCTTTTCTCTCCTTTCTCCATTTCTCTCTCTCTTTGTGCATAAGGGTGGAAAATGGAGCTTCTGAAATAATTCCAGATGGGTCTGCTTGACAGCATCAGTGCTAGTTGTTCTCTAAACTGAAACAAGATCCATATTCGGATCAATATAGATTTGTGTGTGGGGAAGGATTCCCTTTTATTTCTTTGTCAACTCAGGGTGGCAGCGCTGCTAAAACACACGTGCTCTGAAGGCTACTAGTTACTAAAACAAACCCTCCTGCCTGCTCTTTGTGCACTTTATCAATTTCCACACATAGAGTGTGGCTGATCTTACACTGTTTGACTCCTGCACATCTAAGAATGTGGCCATTGCACTTCTGGAAATTTGGAGCCTCCTGAATCCCGCCCCAGCTTCCCAGCATCCCTCAGAGCAACAGAAGCATGGTGCTGCCTTAAGCTCCCAGCAAAAATTGGGTGAATATGGCTCATAATCCAAGCTTAAGTGGATTTATGGGGTGAAGAGGCAATCCTCCTTCTGTTCTGTGTTTCACAGTGCTGTTTGGAAAGGAAACTGATGCATGATTGTATTAAACCTTCCCTCTGCTCCAAGCCCTAAATCATGCTGGCAAACAACATGTCCTTGTGGGGTGCTGAGCATTGGTCCTTGTGAAGCACTAGGAAAGATATAATATCAAAATCTGATACAGGATCAGACTGGGAAAGGCTTCCCCTAACTAAACTTACTATTTAAATAACATTCACTAGTGGGTGTTTCTTCAGCTTTGCCACTGTCCTCCAGCCAAGCAGGATTATGGCTCTGTGTGCTAGGGTGAGCTTGAACCTTCTTTTTGCAGGAAGAATTTTGAACTCAAGGAATTAGGAGAGGAAGCTGCAATTCCCTCATGCAGGTGAAATTAGAGAAAGATATGACTCATTGGTGGGGCAAATTGAGCCTGCCAGCTGGGCTTCATTCAGCTGAAAAATATGCCCCTGTGGCTGCAGAGAAGCCAACCAGAACTAACCAGAGGGGTGCAAATCTTCAAGTCAAACTGCAAACTGGGAACAACAAAGCAAATCATTCAGGTAGAAGGCATGCAAAATGCAATTGGTTCTCTTGCGCTTTACCTTGAATGGATTAAATCTGGCACTCGATGTGCGAACCCACAAGCGCTTGAACGGTAGTAAGCTGGCATAAGGCTGGCTATAATTAGAAGTGATATCTGCTCAGAATTAAAGTGCCAAATGTGCCTTCAGGTGTGCTCATTCTCCATCTTGCTTTTTAGTCCAGGCCTGACACATTTGGGATTCTTGCCACAGGAACTGTACCAAATGACTCACTCACAGTGGTAGCCGTGTGCTGAAGACTGCATCCTACAGAATCAGTGGGCTTGCAGTTCAACATGAAAGGCAAAACCTCAGGAGACTGACATATGGTCACTTGGTTCAAATAAGCTCCTTCAAACTTGAAAATTTCTCTAAATTTTTATCTTCTTTCTGCCATTTCTACAGTTGTGGCTTTTCTTGACTGATTCCTACCTTATTTGATTCTTCTCTGTCCTGTCATTCTTCTGCCTCCTTTTAGCCTTTGTGTCCTTGGGCAGTCACCACTCTCAAATTCCTCCTTTTAATTGCAGGCACCACAAGCTCTCTGTTTATCCTTGACTCCCCGACATCATGAGAGGTTTTATAGCCCCTCTGGAGGCTCAGCTGTAAAGACTGGAATGCTCTCTGCTAATTTCCTACTCATTCTCTCTTGGTTGCTGGTGTAATAGGGGATAGATCTGCAAAACCACCTAGAGGCGGGAGAGGTGAGCTCTGCAGAGCCTGTCTGCTAGATATTCTGGTGGAGTCCAGAGCCCAACAGCACAGCTGGGCAGCCAGCAACAGGATGAGAAGGACAGGTATTGATGGAACAAGTGTAGAAGGGAGAATAATATCTCCTGCCTCAAGGAGAGGCTTATTTTTCATTATGCAGAAAAACCCAAGGATGTCAGGCTGGTATTGGTTGTACCCTGACATCGTATGAAGTGGTTGGTGTTGCAGGCACTCAGACCAGGATCTTAAAAATTGTTCCTGGATCCAATAGTATCAACAAAATCCATCCAAGCTAACATTCACTCTGCACTCCAAGTTGGCCAGACTGACTTTAAAGTGTTAGGCAAATAAAAATGTGGTTTCTTGCATTTTGTAAGTCCAGGCATCTTTTAACACCTGTTGGTCTATTAGAAACCATTTTTTTGTGTGTTTCATAGCATCTTGTGTTGTGTTTGGCATGTCAGGAACAGAAAAGAAGACCTGCTCTTCACACAATTCCCTTCAGATCAGATTGATAATATGTATTGAATGATGTTGCTTAAATCAATGCAAATTGATTGTAGGCCTCAGAGCATCTGGAAGATAACAGGAGAGGAGAGACCAATATCCTGAAGGGATATTCATGGCCATTTTTATAGTGCTGCACAACTTCTGCCCAAAAGGAAAACTTGCAGGTCATTTTGAGAGGAGGACATGCTTTGGATTGAAATTGAGAGCCTGTGTGAGATAGGTAATGATGCTCTCTGAGTATTGTTATCCCTCTTATTTCTTATAACTCTAACTGCTAATAAATTACTATAACCATTGAATTATGGTCAGCAGGGAGTCTTAAAGAAAAAAATTGGTTGTCTTAATGAGGAAGGGGGGGAGCAGAGAAAAGAAGGGAGATATTTTAATGGAGAAAACAAACATCCTCAAGACACAGGGGTGTTTATTTTGCATCTGGATTGTATGCAAAAACAGGGAATCTGAAGAAGAGCAAAGCTGCTGCTGCTGCTGCTGAATTTCTGTCCATCTCCCCCATCCTGCTCAGAGTCAGAGGCAGCTCTCATAGCTGTCTTTGTGATAAAGCTTACAAGCAAATTGGACAGGGTGTCAGGCTGGCTATGAAATATGACAAATTAACAGCCGAGGCTGCTACTGCCCTGGTTACAGACACTTCATTTAGAAGTTATCATGTAACTGGATGCTTTCTGTAATTTGTGATGATACTGATTGTGATAAATTGCAAGATTCAGGTAAAAAATTCAGCCCATTCCTGAAACTGAATATTAAGGGAAAAAACGGTTGTCAGTATCGTGCCACTTAACTTCAGGCCCCCCAAATGAGAAAAGATCTCACAATAACAATAAAATTCTCAGTCACTGAGCAATGTAATTATATTAAGCTAATTACATTACAATTAGCAAATCTTTAATTTATTTTTAATGCACTGATTAAACTTTATGTGGTAATCATAAAGCTTTCTCAATGGCAATCCTTTTGGGGAAGCATTGACACCAGGCAGGGGTCACTGGCTGATGTTAGAGTATTTCCTGAAGTAATAAATAATTGAATTTTTATCTAGCTTGGAAAAGTTTCCACACAAATGTTTCAGGCATATAATTTATTCCCTTCCTTCCCTTTACCTTGATGGCTGATAATGAAAAAATTAATGCTCCACATTCCAGTCCACTCTGCTGGTCCCATGTATTTTCATTGGATTGTTTGTTTGTTTTTTAAAGCTGGCAGCTGTCTCAAAGTACCCAAAGAGGTCCTTATCAGGTGGTTCTCAAGTGGTTTATCAGAAATTCCTCTTCTTTTCAATAAGACTCCCTGTGAGTGTGCCTCTGTATAAATTCTCCATCCCAGGTGAAGCACCATCTTGCACCAGACAAAGGAGGAAAATTAGGCATGATAAAACTAACTGGAATGAAATTAGAGATCAGAGTGTTAAGCTCCCTGAAATTCATGTTCAGATCCTGTATGGCCTTAGAGGCACTTTGACCATGCAAGTCCTTCAGACTTTGCCATTAAAGTTCCTAAGGCATCTAATGCCATTTTGGGGCATGCCTAACCAGGGCTTCTGCCTTGACCAGGCTGTGCAGCAGGGTACTTATCTGACATTTAAGTTGGATTAGAAACGATGAACAGTGCGTTCATCCACTTATCTTGTTGCAGGGCTCAGTCTCACAAGGACACTTCGTATCCTCCTGCTGTGCTCTGCCAGATCTGATCCTTCTTTGGCCATTAGGCCAAAGGTTTTTTTCTTTCTTCTCATGTTTTGTCTACTTTAGCTAACAAATATATGTATGTATATACTTCCTATGAAGCATGACTGCTTTCTGAAGAAGAGAAGGGTGTTTTTTCCACCTTGAATGCCTTACCAATAGAGAGACTGAGAGTTCTCCACACAGAGAAACAAATCTCATCAGGCAGAAGAGGGGGCAAAGCACTTTGGGTGGGACTATTCAACTGTTGCAAAATATGGAGGATCTCGGTGACATGGGTTTTTTCCTGAACAGCCTCTGTGGCACTGCTCAGTTCTGCAGGAAAGAGACATCTTTCTGAACGGGGCATCCAAAATGAGAAAATACACAGAGTGAAATAACTAAACTCTGGAGAGGAGAGGGACTTCAGCTGTACTCCTATCCCACACCCTCAGGATTTTCCTGGAGGTAAGCTATGATGGCTCCTTGTTCAGTCCAATGCTTTTAAAGTGAAGACATGGAGCTCTGTGGATCAGGGCCAAATGCTGCTGTTTCAAAAACTCTGTGCCCCAGCTGCACATTTTCCCTGTCTTCTGGAGGAGGTGAGGGTGAAAGGGATACAGAAACCAGCCCATCCCCAAGGCCTGCCTGTCCTGAACAGCAGATTCCTGGCCAAATGGGAACCAGGCACCATGCTGGGAGGGTACTGTCTCATCCCTAAGGAGAAAACTGGGCTTTTTGCCCTGTGTCAGCATTACTGATGTAAAGCACCTACCCAGCTTCTGGGATGTGAGCTATTATCTCTGCAGGGCTCTCTGCTTCTCGGAGTAGATGTATCTGCTTCCCTGCCGTTAGCTCCAGGCTCTCTCGTATGGCAGGCACCAAGGCACACACAGAGACACGTGTTGTAGCTCTGTGTTTTGGATCTGGTCCTCGGTGCTTAGGGACCAGATGTAATTTGTTCATGCACCTTGAGCTCTGCAGGTGACTCAGGAGCGTGGGACTGGCCTCTACCTACATTCAGCATCAGTGATAGGCAGCCATTCCCTGCAGACAAATTGGCGTGTCACTGCCACACTGAATACACCAAAAGGAAATGGCTGAACTGGAGGAGCTGAAAACAGAGTATACTTAAAACTGTGAACATTTGGGGCTGATTTTCATGCTCAAAATTTTGCAAAATTGCTCTGTCAGCTCAGAATAATTATTAAAAAATAATAGTTGAAAGAATGTTATTTTACATCTTACAAGTAAACAAGAATAGTGGCTCAGCACTGTGTATGGAATGGCCTGCAGTCATTGTTTTTGTTTGTGTGGGACCTTGAGCAACTGCTGTGTTTATTTTTTCCTGATAATCTCTCTAATAGCATGGAAAAAGAAGGCACAGACTGTGCCCCCTTTTTTTTTTTTTTTTTTTTCTTTTTTTGGTGAGAATTGAAATAATTCATGTTTCTCCTCCGTGGAATGAATTTCCCAACCATAATACCGCACGTTGAGTGTATCTGGAAAGGATGCTGCCTTGTTCGATGAACTGAATTGTGCACACAGTTGGAGGCTCTGACAGTGCCAGCATCAGTGAATGCAAGTTGCATAAAAAAGAGGCAGCATCATTCATGACACTAATGAACAGTCCTTCCTCGTCCATCAGAGAAATCTTTCCCAGGGATAAAGATTCTCCTAGCATTTTCTTAGCCATAAAAGAAGAGATTGTGCTGGGTCTCTGGTTCTGTATGAAACTATCAGGAGGATTCTAAGGCTGGGAACAGAAATCAATGTTTCTGTGATACTGTATTGGCTAAATACTTACACCAGAGGAAAAAAAAATTGTTTTGACTGCACAGTGAACTTCTTGTTTTGCTTTGCTGCTACAAGATTGTGAAAATAGAAGGAAATTTAAGGGGGCATATTTGATTCCAAGCAAGTCTGCCAGCAAGTTCTAGTCATTGCAGTGTGGTGTACCTGGTTCACTCATGTAGTCCTACAGCTTTAAGTAACTGTAACTTCATTGATTTCAGTGGAATCTTGGGAGTAAAAGGGGAAAATTGGTGTGACACAACAGTGATTCAGCTTTAATGTATTTTCTCATTCTTTTACAGGTATTTATTATCATTTAAGAGACATCTAATTTAAATCTTTCTTATTACTTGAAAAAAAGTCTCCTAAGATATGAGTAAAACCAATAGCAAAATGATGTCTGGGGATCTAATCTACAAAATGACAATTAGATAAGATCTAAAACTAGGGGCTTGATTGTAACAGTGATTGAGGGTATTATCATTTATTTAAACTACTGAAGAAAAAGCTAAAGCACAGATGCAGTTTTGTCCAAAAAATACAATTTGTCTCGCATAACTTTATGAGAGTTGTCGAATAAATATGGCCTATACCTATTTATTCATCAGCACCTATTACATCACTCTAAGAAGTCCTGTCAATGAAGACCTTCTGCTGTAAGCTGGACTGCAACTCACAGTTGCAGCTCAGCTATTTTTTTTTCTTTTAATCTGCCCCTTAAATATTTTGCACCTTGCTCCCTGCCTTTCTGTGCAAACCAAAGTAATACTTAATAGGCTTCTCCGTACACTCTGTAATGCTCTAATTTTCCAGTGCTTTATGAGTAACTCCAGTGGTGTGAAGTTAGATCCCAATCCATGATGTTTTGTGGGTGATCATACCAGTTTTAATGGCCTGTGTGTTTGTCTTATGTTTTAAATTCATGTGCAATGCCTTTGGGGGCCAGAAACTCATACAGATAGCTCAGTTTAGGAGATTGTGTTCATGTTCATTATGGCAACCATAATGATTGGGATTATAGCAGAAAAGGAGTTTGAAGCTTGCCTTCTGGTTAGAGAGGAAAAATTGAACCTTATACTATGGACCACATTTAGGTACCCTTTATCTGGCTTTCTCCACTTCCCCAAGACATGCTAGCATCTGACAAAGCTGCTTCTATACTTTATCCATCTGACAGAGGTGGATTTAAATTTTAAAATATTTACATGACTGAACAGTTTGATATGAGCCATTTAAAAAAGTATCTTTTAGGACTGACTATGATAAGGTTACAGGCTGCTTTTCTTTAAAGTAAATTTGTCACATACTCTGCATTCGTATCAGGCATGAGGCTTTTGTCACTGGAGGAAATCACTTTAAAGAACCAGACCAAATCCCTCACATTGGCGAAGTATCTGTAATTCCTGATCTCCCTCGCATGACTGATTTCTGCAGGAGTGACGCTTTTGTGATCCATGCATTAGCAATAACCAGCTACAGCTACAGTAATTAAACAGTTTAAATCCACCATCCTATATAGATCCACTTTGATTGCTTGCTTTCTTACTGTTCTTGTTACTGGACTTCAGAAATTAACACTTTGGTAGATGCTGGAAAAGCCAGCTTTCCCCTCTTCCTGCCGTAAAATGAACCTCATTAGAAAACAAGTAATTTATTGGCACTGAGTTTGCATTAATACTGTAATATTTCTATTTTCAATCACTGCAAATTGCAAGGTGTGATGCCAAATCAAGCAGAGTTGTTATTTTGTACTCTTGTGTCTCAGGAAGTTTCCATTAGTTCATTTGGTTTAACAGAATTAGAGAGCTTCTTTGAGAAAAGAGTAGGAAGCATGTATGAAGTATGGAAAATATAAAGGCCAAAGTATGCCTTCATTGTCTGACCAGTAAGGCAATTGCTACTTCTGGAAGATTATGGACTTGTGACATGGGAAATTTCTGCTGAAGCTGGCACTCGAGATTTTGTGTGACTGATCTGTCCTGTCAGAAGCCAAACTGAAAATTATTGTTACTCTTTTACAGGTGTGGCAGATTTGCAGATCATCTTCACCTCTAGAGGAGAAATGAAGCACTCAGTCCCCAATATGTTTGTTTACAAAATACACAGGTCTTATCTTTCTGAGTCATTCACAGGAATGTGAAAGCTTAAAACTCACTTTTTTTTCTTTGTTCCCAAACCCTGAGCTTTTCACCTGGGAAGCCCTTCTAGGTCAAAGCTCCTCCTCTGAGACCATATGACCTTTAAAGGTGGGCTTGAACCTTTTTTATGCAGCTGCTCTGCAATACAAATGAACCTCAAAGCTTTAGCAGCCAGACAAAGAAGAGGTCTTTAACCCACACAGTCTCTGTAAGGGGGGTCATTTATGCTTAAATGACCCCTAATGGGCAAGTGATGAGTACTGTTCAGCACAACAATATTAATGGGCAGGCAGGAGCACAGAGCAAGGGGTAAGATGGATGCTTGCATGTTTCCATACCTTACAAAGCAAAAAGGGGTGGGCAAACTTACCTACTCCTTTCCCAAAGGACAGCCAACAGCATCTGACTATTTCAAAAGCAATGCTGCTTTTGTCAATTTATTTCAATGAAATGAAAAGATTTCTAAATTCACATTTAATTAGATAAGTTTAGATTTATTTGGATTGTATAGCTCGGCTGATATGAAGGTGAGGAGAAGTAGAAAATTTACTTTATTTCCAATGATCTGATGTCCATTTCCATGGAAACAGAAATGGAAGCAGGAACCAAACATAAGCAGTCACAGCCCTGGTTAATTGCCCATGGCTGCTTTCTGTTTTCACTTCTATAGTGCTGAACTCTATGTTTCCTACTGACCCCGTTACTACATAACAATGTGTGTGAGAGGGACTGATGAGGGAAGACTGGGCACAGGAAAGGTGGAGAGAGGAAAGATCTGAGAGGCAGATGCAGGCTCTCCAGGCTGACCAGTAAAGAAATCTCCTTTACGATTTCTTTTATTTGACTGGAAAAAAAAAAAGAGGAGTAACATCAACAAAACTAATTTTAATTAAGTTATTAATAAGAACTTGATACTGTAACAGCACTTAATGACAACCAATGTAAATCTGGAGTTGCTCCATGGAAGTTGATGTCAGTTTAACAGGAATTAATAGCAGACACTGTCCTTTAGTGAAAAAGGCAAAAAAAAAAATATTAATAGAGAGCAAAAAAAAAATTATTAATAGAAAGTGTGTAATAGAAACTGTGTCTGCTGTGGCGGTGACCAAACTAGTAGAAGGAGTCAGATTTTCTCAATTTGGCATGCTCTGATGTGTCTACCATGCAACAGACTTCTAGAGGTAGGCCATCTTATTCAATGATAAAATTAAAATTGAGTATGGAAAACAAACCACAAGTAAATCTATCTCCAGGCTGAAAACCTGGGTTTTTTTTGTTCGTTAAATTAATTGAACACCTCTGCACTCTCAAATTTGGCCTAAAATGAGGAGTGGAAAATAGCATTAAAAACAATACTCCCTGTTCTTGTTGTTTCCAAAACCAGATTCTCCAGCAGGAAGAAATGATCCCCAGAGGTTTGGCTTCATGGAAACCCAACCAGATCTTAAGCCTTTTGAGGTTTACTCATCTCTTGTAATCATGCTGGCATCTGTCCTGTAGCAGATTTCTTGCTGATACAGAACAGTTCATTCTAGCCTAACTGAGCTATAAACTAACCAAAGACTGCTGTTTGGAAAGGTTTAAAGAGGATTGCATAAAAAAAGAAGTTAGATAGGGTTTTGTGGGCAAAATACTGAAAATAATCTCGCATGCATTTCAATATGGAAAACAAAGGTGGAAACAGGAGGGGGGGAAAAAAAGACACGTTGTAAGGTCCTTGGGCTTTGAGACAAGGTAGGCCCAAAGCACAGCAGCTTCTTCTCCCAGTCTCACATCCCACCACTATTCAATGACTCTGTGATGGCCACATGAGTGCTCCTTGTGCTGGTCTCCCTTTCTGCAATGCCCTTCTGCGTAGACACCACCTTCCTTTGCATATTAAACTCTCATCTGCTGATTTTGCCCACCAAAACAGTGGCTAAGTGTTGGAACAAACTTTCCAGGGAAGTGGTGGAATCCCTGCAAGTGTTTAAGAGGTGCCTGGAAATGGCACTTAGAGCTTTAGTTTAGTTGACATGGTGCTATTCGGTCAAAGGTTAGACACTATGGTCTTGAAAGTCTTTTCCAACCTTAATGATTCTATGATTCCATGAGAATATCCCAACAGCAAGCATCAAGCATCAAAAGAACAATTGTCAGAGAAGTACAAACTTTTACAAACACTGATCCGTCAGGATGCACTGTAGTATTGAAATGCACTGGAATTTTCTTCCTCAAATAAATCTTCCCCTCCATTTTAACCCTGCCTGGGATATCATGGAAAGGGAGTGATGATTTTAAACTGGGCAATTTGTTCATAGCATTTGGAAGAGCTTCCCTGATTGTCTAAATGTATATTGCTTGATAGATTGAGCGAGAATTGTTTCAGGTGCGTAGAGTCAAAAGATCAGGTGTAAGTGGTGAGGGATGTCTGACTGCAGCTGGAGTGTGGGCAGGACAGATGGCTGTCGAGGAAGGAGGTGGAATTCTAATTCTAAAACCTGGGGAATTCTAATGATGAGAAGCTCTGGGCTGCAGAAAAACTAAGGTTCCAGGGAGATTTAGCAATCAGCCTCCATGCAGCCAGTGCAGTATATTCTCACACATACAACTGCTTTTCAAGGTATGGCATAGCCTTACAATCTGTGCGAATTTAAAAGTTGGGGCAAATATGTCCACTGCAAAGCACTGCATGTATTTTGAAATCACACTGAGTAGAGTCTGATGGAGGAAGAGAAAAGAACACTGGTTTAGCTGTTCCTTTGTTTCCCAAATCTCCAGCTTCAAATCATTAATTAACTCTGGCGAAAAGTCTGTATTTGTAGAAAAAAAATAATTTTGAAAGACACAGATCTCTGTGAGCCAGCAATCTCAATCTCCATTTTCTTGCACCTTTTATTGCCATGCTGACTTGGTGGTAGTTTATCACTCTTTTGCACAAATGTAAAAGGCTGTTTATGGCATAAGATAAGGGAAAGTCAGGCTCAATGTGTAAATAACTGTGTTCTGTGCTAAACTTTGCAGCAGAGAAATATCAGTTGCATATTGTTCCTGTCGATTTTAACTACCCACATACTGCTGGTGACCCTAAGTAGGTCACAGTAAAGATGGCCTCTGAACAAGTTATGGCAGTCACATTCCCATCTAGGCTGAGATGGAGATATGGATTGTGCTCTGTGCAGCACATGCTCCCTGCATCTGACACTTTGTCAGATACAGTCAACCCTTTTTTTGCCTATGTCTTTGCTCAGCAGACACATGCACAGATCAGCACTCCAAAGCAAAGGCAAGGGATGCCTTCACTGCAATCAGACGTCTGTTGCACTTCAAGTGTCAAGCCCCATGGTTGTAGCTTTGGGATTGTATTATGCCTAGAACAGATTGGACTTCACTGCCTATGCAGTCCTTCCTCACATTTGGTGTGGCTATTGCAGATGACAGTCAGCTTAGTCACAATCACTGCTTCACGCTCACATGCTCACATGTTGATAAATATGCAAATTCTGAGGTGTTTTATTAAAAAAGAAAACAGGACTACCAAACATTAGAGCCTTCCATGGGAAATTGTATGTAGCATCTGGTATTTGATGAAGAAAGCCCAGCAAGGTCTGCAATCTGATTGAGTTTCTGTGAATGACACATACAAAAAAAAAAACCCAAAACAAACCCAGATATATATGGAGGTTTCTTGTTTGTGGGAAGATACAACCTAGAGGTTTACTTGACTTTGTACATACTCATCAGATATTAGAGTCCTAAAATACCTTGGCTCTTAGTGGCCAAGCAGTTAAGATGTTATTGAACTTTAGACTGCAATACTCAAACAAAAAGTAAGAGGCCATATTGAATGAGTCTGGTTTTTTCACTTTTTCACAGTAGATGCTTCAGCTTTGTTCTGTCATATTAAAGGACAGGAAGACTTCCAGAGCAGCAGAGCTCCCAAAACAGGAGAGTGACTTGATTTCAAAGTGAAGAGCAGGTAGCTGCCAGTACAAGAGCCTGGAGGTTAATTGGGTATCCTGACCCAGGCAAAACTCAAAAGAGAGAGCAGTACAATTCTTTCATTTTGTACATGAAAAATTGCTGTTTGTGTTGCACAGAGTTCAGTTTAATCAGCCCTGTGAGCCACTCTCGTATCATGAAGTGGATCACCCCTTCCCAGGAAGGAGGAGGAGAACTATAGAGGAGACCCAGGAGAATTAAAAGATGGTAACTTTAAAAAAAAAGTGAAGTTAGTGATTTTGAAAGGCACCAGATTAGCAGCACAGGAAATGGCCTCCTTTATTTAATCATACCTAAGTGCTTTGAGATAGATTCTTATTCCTTTTATCTTGATGAGTAGCACATCTCCACGATGGGCACAGCATCTGCTGGGGCAGCTGTGCAGGAGAGATAGGGGTCAAGCCTTAGGTAAACCCATGCAGGCCTGTCAGCAGCAGGAAGTGGATAAGCACAGCGTTGTTCCTCTGCCACTGTTTCCCCTATCTACACATCTCGAGGTCAGCCTAGGGGGAAAAAGCTGCAAAGGAAAAAAGGTGTTTTATGTGGTGTGCTGTAGCAGATTTGCAGATGAAGAGCTAAAATAAACTGAGACTTAGTGCTAACTAAACACTTTGAGATGAGCACTGATGGGTCTTCCTTTGGACTAGGCAGTTTCAGAGGACTGTGAAAAATAGATATATGTGGTTCCATAAATATGGCCCACGCTGTCAACCTACTCTCCTTGCAGATGTCTTGTGGACAGTCTGAGACCAAGTGCCTACCTGATATTTGAATGTCAGCATCCTTTGGAGGACATGCTCCAGCCATGCCCATATATGTGCCTACAGACTTGTAGCCTGAAGATATGGTGAACTCAGGCTGGCACTCAAAATCACTCAGTAGGATCACTGGGATCTGCAGCCAGAGCCTGTAACTTTGGATATATTTCTGGTAGGGTTAGGTGGTACTGGCATACTCTAGGTGGGATGATTAGCATTTGATCCTGTATCCAAACCCATGGTTAATACAGAGAGAACAGCTCAGAAGTAGTGCCAGCATGAAGGTCAGAGTGGTGTCACCACTGTGACACCCAGACTGAAAGAAACTTAGATGGGTGTTGGACACCTGGAAATTACCTGCAATATTCAATCCTGTGGAACTAAGTTCAGGGACAGTGCACACCTCTTGATTCCACTGGAGTAAAGATGTTTTCCATTAATAGAGTTGTTTGAGGGTTTTTTTTTCTTTTTTTTTTCTTTTTTTTTTTTCTTTTTTTTTTTTCTTTTTTTTTTTTCTTTTTTTTTTTTCTTTTTTTTTTTTCTTTTTTTTTTTTCTTTTTTTTTTTTCTTTTTCCTCAGCTAGGTGAGCATAAGAAAAGAGGGAATAACAGTGGGGGATAATAAGTGAGCTGGAGTTCTAGGCTTGTTTTACCATGTCAGGGATATAGGAACACAGTTCTATGTAGAGTAAATATTCAGTGCCAATGCTTTATCTCCCAGGAGTGGTTAATGGTTCTTACCTACACATTTTCTTCAAAGGATCTTGCTAATAGATTTGCTTTTGGCAGAAGCTGCTCTGCATTTGGAAATGCATTCATTTGTTCCTTGCCTCTTTCCACCTTGCCTTGTCAGTGTCCCTGTGAACTGCCTCCAGCCCCTGTTCCTGGAGCAGGTCAGAACTTGTCCGTCTCACCTCTCCTCCCCCAAGAAGCTTGAGGTGAAGCTGTAAACATGCTGCTGCTTTTCAGGTCTGTAGGAGAGTGGGTCTTTACTGCGTCTATACTCAAAAGTGGATTTTACTAAACAGCAGCAGCCCTGGGCTGTATGTGTCTCTGTGTAGTTAGTAAAGAGTAAAGAAAGGGTATGTGTTTGTGGTTCTTGCTTAGTTTCCTCACCTTTGATGACTATTGGTGGCATTGAAACAAAAACTGGAGGCTGTCCCATCTGCTGTTTGTACCGAGTGCCAGATTTGTCAGTTCTTGATTGAGAGACAAGAAAACAAGAAAGAGCAGAGTAGAATGGAGGCAGGTCAAACGATTGTATGACAAAAATATTGTCGAACGATCATAAACAAAAATATTGTTATAAAATTCCTAGCAGTGACAAGTATCCATCTAAGAAGGCATGGCATTCAGATCTCATAAATATGCACATCTCTCTGCATCCTATTAGCTGTTGCTAATTCTTTCTCAGCCTATGGGGCTAATGACTACCTCCAGATCAGTAAAAATCTTAGTTCCTTGTTGGCATATTTCCTTTATTACAAGTGCTTCAATTCCTGTGGGTACCAAAATTATTCCTACACCCTATTACTAGATCTCATGCCAGCCTAATATATGTGAATTTGCCTTATGGACTTAGTCTGCAGCCTCATTAGCTCTGAGTCAAGTCAGTCTTTTCTCAGATAAGACATCAGATACACAGGAAACTCTCAGTGCCACATGTTGTTGCAGAACTGGTTTGGTGGCTTGAACATAAAAGTACATGGGAAAGCTTTTCCTTGATAAGGACTTTAATCACAGCTGCATCACTAATGTTTTGCCACTAATTTTTTATGACCTTTGTAGTCAGAGAACTTTGGCCCAGGAACTATGTTATGAAATTAGATACAAATTTCCTGGAGGTGGGAGATAGAAAAGTGGCCTGTAGAGCATTCTGATCTCAAACCTCAGCAGGAGGACACTTCACAGAGTTGTGACTGATTTATATTATGAGAGACCATTTCCATGAAGGCTCCACAATGAGACCTGGATGACATCTACCAGGAGATTCCAAATTGTCCTTCAAGAGTCTGAAAAAAAAGCAGAATCCTCCTGAAGAGGCAATCCATAAGTAGTATATAGTAACTTTTATATATTGAGGCAACAGTGGGAAGGCTCCGTAACAGATTTGCTTGCTTCCAAGAATAAGATCATCTGATCCAAGGAGGCTCAGGTCCAGGATTTTTATCAGATTGTTTTTTTCCTTCTGAGCCCTGTATTGTGCCTTTCCAGTAGCTCCCTTGATTCCCAGGGTAATCTGAAAGATCAAAAAGAGACAAAGACACGATCATTCTCCAGCTCTGTACTGGCCAAGACAGTTTTGGCTGACAGACTTAGTACAGATGGTCATCAGCTCTGATCCAGCTCCTGGACTGCCTGGACCTGATCTCCCAGTCCTGCAGCCAGATACTCTGTGCAGACCTAGAGTCACTGCACCTGATGACACTGCTGTTGCTTGGCTAAGTAGCACTTGGAGACACAGATCCCTACATCTGTAGGGATCCTGACACAATGTGGAAAAACATGGGAGGGAATATATTCATCCAAGTGGAGAAAGCTTTCCTTACAAGCAATACAAAACTGACTGATGTGACCTTGCTACCAAAGTATTTCTCTCTATTTAAAATGATCTGCCTTTGTTCATCTTGGTTTGAACTGATATGCATTTTCCATCTGCTTTTTTTAGTTATTCTTGGTCTTTTATGAGCACTCTTGCCCAGTGGCTAGAGACAACATTTTGGCTTTGCATCAAGAATTTATGTTCCCAAGACTTCTAAAATATCTCCTGGAATATTTCTTATATCGCTTGTTTGTTACCTCACTTTGAAATCCATCTTTCTAGCCGCTATTGTCTAAACCACAAAGCTGAAGTCAACTCTCTCTTCTAGATTTTGTCAATAAACTTTTATCTTGTAAATTATTCATAAAGTCAGGTATGGCACCAGAAGAAAAAAACCCTATAAAAGAATGACAGCATCACACTGGTGTCAGCTGACTGGTGATATTCTTTCTTCCAAGATTAACTAAACTTTGCCTTCTTTAGAAATGAACCTAAATCCAAGGTTTGGCTAGAAACCAATCAACTGCCACTCCCAAACACAATTTTGATGACTTCAGTCTGTGTTCTTTGACTTAAGCTGAAGCAGAACCTGGTTATTTTGATACTCTGTCCAATGGCAACTCCTGTACTATCTGCTATTTTAGTATAGATGGTGCACCTTTAAGAGCCTCCTAAGGTTGTGTTTGATTTCTGCAGTTTGTAGGCTAGGAACACTCACAAATCTAGAGTTTCCATTTCATTCAGTTAGAATCACTTCATTTTCCTAGTGCATACAGAAGACCTGAAACAGCTTCTGAGAATATTATTTCTTTAATTTTTACTCAACCATATTCAAAAAGATCCAGGCCTTATACCAGAATAGAAATTACACAGAATTATAGAAAAAACACTTAAGGATTGTGAACCAGCTCAGCCTCTGCACTTTTGTTGATTTGATTTCTGTGGAGCCACACCAGAACCAACCCAATCAGAAGTTTTGGCCCTGACTAAGTCTTCGAGTGACACTTAGTTCTTACACCACTGTTTCATAGGAAAAGACCATTTCAATTCCTTCACTTTGGTTTATGGTTGCAACTTTCTTGCTCTTTACTCTGCAAACTTTATCTTCTTATATTGAGAATGATGTCTCCAAACAGGAGCACAAGCTTCAGCTGATGCTTTTGTAAAAAATGTTTCTGCTCTGGCTTCATTAATGGGAGCTGCTGAATAGCTAGTTTGGGTTGCCAGCCATACTTTGTCAGCTACTAATAAAGGTGAATTTCATGAAGGGTATGAGGGGTTTTTGTGGCAATGGCACTCACTTTGCTCAGTATAAATGAAACTCTTTTGTTCACCAACAGGATTTCCATTGAATCATTTTCCCATTGAAGGCTAAATATCAGAATGGGTAAAATTTGGAAATGGAGTGGGTGATTCTTTTAATTTATTGCGAATGAGCCATTACTCATTCGGTGTAATTTGTCAGTGCTCCTAAACAGTAGAACGAGTCACTTCAGACTGGCCTCACTCATGGCAGTGTTTAAAACAGTACACGATAGCTTTGCCTGTGCCGCCGTGGTGAAATCTTCCCCAGACCCCATTTCCAGAGGGGGAACCGCATGGCATCCATGGAGCTTGGCTGGGCTGTCAACTGAGCTCCAGTTCTTGAATAAAGATGACAGAATCTCACAAAGAGGAAAGTGGGGAGGAGGTCTGTGTGATTTTATTGAACGTTATGACACATAAGTGCTGGAATACCAAAGAGCTTGTTACAGCATAGAAAATCCCCTCTGCTAGCAACTCCATTTGCACTCCAGTGCTATTCCACTGCAGGGCCTATAAAGCAGATTGCTAACAAAAAGGTTATTCAGAGGGTTTCTTTCAATAAACCCAAAGGTAACAAGTATCCACTGAGCAGATGTCATGAGACTGAGCTGCACTCTGGAAAACTGCCGCGATATTTAAAAATAATGCTTTCTTATTAACCTAAGTACAATACTAAAAGTCTTTTAAAATAAAACTTTCCAGATGGCACCTGCATCAGAGATGCTAATAGGATGAATGCCAGTAAGCCCACTAATACTGGAAATGCTCTTAAGAAACAACTACAACTGATTGTACTGGCACAAACAAATAAAAAACTAATTTATGTATTCCTGCAGCTGCATCTCCAGCCAAAGCAGAGGCAAGAGTCAGGACCAATTCACAACTGACTAATGTGGCCCCATTCATTGCAAATTTCTAGCATTTAAGTGTAATTAGATTTATTGTTTGCTAACTTGCAGGTCAGAAGAGGGACTACAATATGGATAACTTTTTGTTGACTAGTGAAATGCTTGTTAGAAGGAATTGTCAATCCTTCCAAGAAGAACACAACAGAAATAAATAACAGAGTTATTCTCATTTCATCTGACTGTTGTGATCCCAGCAGGAATGTAATAGCACTGGGCAGCAGGGAAACCAATTGCACATGGTGGTGTAGAGTACAGGTTGCTGAGTCCATGGCAGCAGGCACGCTGCAAACCAGGGTTACTTCCCACCATGAGTTCTATGGCCTTGCTCTTCTGGCCCTTGATCCCTATAGAGGCATGCAGAAGACAGTACAGAGTTCTCTTCATCTCTTGCTAGTGTGGCCAGATAAACACAGGAAGTGATCCACCACAGTTTGACATCTTAGGGAGGGGCTGAGAAAGGGACCAGGTACTAGCACAGCTTGGCTGCAAAGATGATAAGGTCATGCAGAAGAATGTGAGTTAGACCATCAGTGGTCTTTGATTTGTATCATCAGCAGGTTTAGTTCATTCATAGGTTGGCAAGACTATACCCTAGGTGGTGACTGGAACCTGAACAGAGTTGGGGCCAGAATCGGGAACAGGGAGGGTTAATCTCTTTAGGATGTGCAAGGGACTTTGATTATTACAGGCTTTGAAGCTCAAAGCCTGGTTGATGAGAAGTAGAATATGAAAAATCACATTCTCATCCTGAGAACAATATTTTATGTTTCTGTGTTTCTTACAACTAAGAATTTTCAAGCACTTTTTTGCATTAATAGCTTGAACTTTCTGACACTACTGTGAGTTACCTGCATGTGACTCTCACTTCTCGACAGAAAGGTAAAGGGAGGCACAGAAGGTATTGGATCGAATTCCCTTTTTTATGTGCATCTTAAGCAGTTATTATTATCTGTGCAAAGAGGAGGCAAATATTATCATGCTTTGATAATATTTCAGACTGCCAAGCACATGGAGATGTGGAGGCATGGAGATGTAATGAAGGAGTTTTGGTGCAAGGAATGAAGCTGGTCTGTCTAACATATCACGGAAACAGCAGAGTAAAGCTGCAAGCAAAGCTTAGCTTTCCTTTGCTTCTGCTGCCAAGCTTGATCACTTGGGTAGGACTGACTTGAATCTTCTGTAGTCATTTACATCACTGCCAAGAAAACTCTACCAAATCAGTATTTGTGTACCTCCATTCTCTTAATCCTACTCATTCCTTCTTTCACCTCAGGTCTGTTCACAAACTGAGTCCAAACTGCTGAGGAGGGACACAGGACAGGGATAAGGAAAGCTGTGCAGATCCACTTAATTTACCCAGCAGTGCCAGCACTGTAAACAAAACTGGCTGTCATACATCCTGGCACCAAAGGATGGAGTGGGAACATATCTGAATATAATCACTTTGAGTTACTTCAGCAAATAACGAAGGGCTGGCTAATACCAGGAGCCTCTTCTACAGCTCATTTACTGTGTGAGCTGGTTCTGAGACACGCTCCGTAGACGAGAACGCGCATCAAATGTTTTGATCTATGGAAGAACATTTTTCCTAGTATTTTTTCAAAGATTTTTTTTTCTCAACTTTGTAATGTGACTCTGAAGACGGTCATGCCATATTTTGAAAGCAGACACTCTGTGTGTGTTTTTTAAGACCTTTTTCGAAGGGGGACGAAGGGTTGCATATTTTTTAACTCCAAAACCCAGATGTTCTTTAACAGAGAAAAATAGAATAACATACATTAATAGCTTGGAAAACAATGGCAATATTTAATTAACCTTTAGAAATGGCTAATCTGTGAATCTGCACGTGTCAGCTCATCTTTAGAACAGAGTGACTGTGTGTGTCTTTGCCAAAATCAACATGCTTGTTCGGTGGATTTCTTCCACTGGGGATTCACATGAAGAACAAAAAAAGAAAAAAAAAAAAAGAAAAAATAAATTTTTTTTCAGCTGTTTGACTTGAAGCATTCATGTGATCCATATGACCTCGTCGGGGTTGATATAGCCTGGTGTGCCACAGATCCAAGATCTGCATGTTCAAGGCTTGGCTCTTAGCCGTTAGTTGTTGGACCAGACAGTCTGCAGGTCTTGTGGGACCATTAAAAGCTTTAGTTTAGCAGTGGGGCCGTTACCTCTTCATCACTGACTTTCTCTCTCTCTCTCCCCCCTCCTTTAGCTTGGCTGCTATCAACGCTTCTCTTCAGCAAATCATCTACCTGCCAAATCCTCTCCTTTTTAAATCCTTTAAGTAGGAATACAGATCACGGGAGAAAAAAAAGGGCCCTTGAACTTCTGGCTCCTTTCAGAGCCCCCCATTTCCCATTTCCCTCCTGTCCCATTTCCCATCTGACAGGAGTCCCGTGCTAAAATGGGATGGGCTGTATGCCTCCTCCAGCTGGCTCCAAGGGCTGCAAGGTGCAGGCAGCTCGCAGAGTTTCTCAGCATGCAGGAGATGTATTTGAAGCATAAGGCTTGTGGTGCATACAGGAGGAGTGGCAAGTACACCAGAAGGTGAAGAGATGGCTGGAAGCAACACTAATGCCCCTCCATCTGGAAAGATGAGTGCTGTTTAGTACGTCTGGAAAGCATTATTTCTGCAAATAGCTCAACCTCTTTCAGCTTAGAGGCAGGGATCCCAGCCTGCTGCCAAGCTTAGATCTCCCTGATGGCAATGTGGTAGGGGAGATGGTGAACAAGTGTACTAATGGCATAAAGCAGGAAAAAACAGCATCCAATACATCAGCTTAAGGTACATCAGGCATCTGCCCTTCTCCCAGAAGGCTGCCTGTGACTTCAAATTGCATTAAGACACACTTGCGTTTTATATCACAGGATCAACCCATATGATAAAAGTTTAATTGGGTGGGTGTGAAGGGGAATTTAGAAGTCACTCAACTGACTGTTCCCAGTGATTTAGCTTCACAAGGGAGATATGGGAAAGCATAAACTCAAGTCTACTAGTGCCCCTGAATTTTTGTTTGAATTGTAGCTCTGCAAAGATCTAGCTTTACATGAAGCTCCTGTGAAAACACTGAGGTGTGCTGTTTCATGGTGTTTCAGAACAAATGCCTGACCCAAGCTTGATTTAAATTCAGAGACCAGAGGGGATCTTTCAGCAAATCTCATCAGACCTTTCGCTTTGTAGCAAAATAAAAATCAGTTAATAGGACTTGGCTCTAAATATTTTTGAATGGATTGAGATCCGGGTGCAAGTTGCAATATAATACGTCTTAGCTTTTAACCATATTAAGTCAACAGCTTAAGCATCTATTGGAAATGTACTTTTCATGTGAATTTCAAGCAGGACAATTTCCAAACTCCTTCCCATCAGTGTACAGCCTGTTTCCTAATGATATATATTCATGATCAATGTGGGATGCTGTGCGTGGTAATGAACAAGTTGTAATGCAGCTGATGTGTGAGGGTCTTGTGTGTATTCTCATGGGTCGCTGTTGACCAGCCATCTGATATGTGCCAAGTTGGGATGAGATACAGGGTGTGCAGAGCTCAAGGAGGATTTTTGGAAAATGTTACTTTGGTTTATATACAGCAGATTTTCAACGTGTTCTTTTGTTTCTTTTCCCCTTGAAATTCAATAGGTGTTCTTGTTTGAAAAGATAAGATCAAAATGTATTTTAAAACTTTCTTGGATTGGACTCCAGACCCTGAAATACATTTTTGGAAAAGGAGGCTTTTCTAAAGAAAAGACTTTAAAATAAAGGCACAAATCCTACTTTTTCAGCAGTCCAGGAGAATTTTGTCACAATTTGGATGGGTTTGTACATCTTTTCACAGATTTGTGGATGTTTGCCTCAAAATTTTCTTTATGGTGCTTCTTTCCACATCTGTCTACTGTTCTGAATGTCAGTATGTTCTAAAATATTTGCTGAATTTTGTACAACTTGAAGGACTCCCTATAGCTCCTATGCTTAAGTGTAGGGAAGACTTCGCAGGTCAGGGCTGACATTTGATTTGTTTTTAAAGGCTACAAAATGAGTTTAAAAATTTTCTGTGGTGATGGTTTAGGATAACTACCTATGCAAACTTGTGTATTCACTAGTAGTATATCATAGTTCTTAATGTAAGAAATCAAAATGCAAGGAATGAATTTTTAACAGTAGCAACAAAATAAACTCAATAAGCCAATTTTCCTTGCTTTAAAAAAGGACTTTACTTTTTCTTGTGACATTCCCTAGTGTTTTCCACAGTTTTCACCAGCATTGTTTCAAAGCTATTTGCTTGTCTTTTTTTTTTTTCTTGCCTAAAAAGTAAAGATGTCCATAAGGATTTGGTCTTTCCTCAGCTTTCTTAATTTCTTTCTTTTTTTTTTTTTTTTTTTTTTTAACTGTACAAAGTAAGAAGTTTGAGAGCATTCTGGTAAAATATGATAGAAAATTTCCAATAATAAAGAAAAATGACTGATGCATTTTTTGAAGAATTGTTTTTGGATAAAAAGGGTTCTTTTCAACTGAAAAGGCATGTCGTGCAAAAAATTCAATTAGTTCTAGTTTCAAGATCCCTATGGGCCATATCCTGAATAGTTATTGAGACAAAGCTCCCATTGAAGTCATTGGGCATACTTCCTGATTAAAGCCTTCAGGACTAGGTCAACTGGGAGTTTTGCCTGAGTAAGCACTTCAGGATTTGAGTGTAAACACAGCCATTGGGGAATAAATGGGTTAATACGGCAGCCTAATACATTCTCTGCATTTGTAAGCTCTGCTTTACACAAGGGACATGGGTCCCTCTTCCTCCTCATGAGGCTGGCAGACATTTTATTTTCCATAGTGCACTGTGCTGGTGCCCTTTACTTCACGTCATCGAAGTGGTGTGGTGTGGTCTGGCAGTGTTTTCCTGTTCCCCTCCGAGAACGAACCCCCCATGTCAGCGTAAAGGCCAAACCAAACCACTTTTTTAATACAGTACCCAGGGAGGAATTCCCCTGCCCCCTCCTAGCCAAGCCTGTTCCCTCATCCAGGCTGAGTTAGTCATGTCTGACTTCTCCTATTCACATTATGGCTACCCTTGTTGCTTTTTGGGTTTTGTTTTGCTTCCTTACTGTTGTTGTTTTTCAGCCAAAGCTGTCATTTATCATGAGAACAAGAGCAGCCATGTGTTGATTTTTCTGGATTCCTTTTGGACAGTGTCCCAGTGCTAATGAAGGCCCTTCCAAAGTGCTAAAGAGCTGGTGCCAAAATCAGTTACAGTGAAAACAATAGGGGAGTGGTGCACAGACAGCACATCTAGTGTGTGTGTGCGTGCATGCGTGTGTGAGTGGAGGGAGCACTTACAATTGTGATTTCGGTCCCCCTCCCTTAAGGATAATAAATTTGACTGAACTAAGGGGCTCAGATTCACATTTGCTCAGAGTCTGGGGCGCATTAGAAATAAAAGCCAGTGGAAAAATAGGTGGTAGATGTTCACACATTATGTCCTGGCTGGTCTGGATAATAGCACAAAAATCAATGTTGTACGTCAGCTGTG
Source organism: Urocynchramus pylzowi (assembly GCA_013397555.1). Taxonomy (NCBI): domain Eukaryota; kingdom Metazoa; phylum Chordata; class Aves; order Passeriformes; family Fringillidae; genus Urocynchramus; species Urocynchramus pylzowi. Next base: position 1,975,647 of record VZRH01005110.1, on the reverse strand, counting down.
ACAATGATGATGAAGCTTCTGTGAGAGTTATAGGACCTTGAAATTCAGGGCTTTATCTCTGCCTGTGGACCATTAATCTAAAAACTTTTTTTTTTTTTTTAGGGGCCCTTAAAATTCTTTTTTTTTTTTTTTTCTTTTTTTTTTTTTTTCTTTTATGCTCTTTTAAAAACCAGAAATATTCTACTTCACGGACTTTATAAGCTGCTCCATTGACCGTGCATGGTAGGTCTTGCAGCACCAAGCAGCAGCACGGCATTCTATGCTGTTAATTTGCAGGGTGGTGATGGGAACACACTTTTCCACGAAGGCGAGTGAAACAGATACAGGAGCACGGAGAAGGTGCGCGAGTCTCGACATTCACCCTGCGGAGCTGCCGTCCAGACATGAATTCCAGGCTAAAGACAGGCAGTCACTGTGCGGGTGCTGGGACTTTTGAGTATTTTCGCCTCGTGGAAGCGCACAGTCACTGCTTTTTCCTGTTATTATTCATCGCGGAGGATTTATGTATTTTATGAATCAAAGGACCGGGCAGTTTTGCAGCTCCCCCCTTCCCCCCAGCGCGTTCCCCAGCCCGGTTTCTGGCCTTGTGCTCCATCTGCCGGCTGCCGCCCCGCTTTCTGCCCGGACCAGCGGGACTGGGGTTCGGGCGCCGGGCGGGGGAGCCCCNCACACACACATATGTATATTTATATCCCTTGCATGCACACACACACACACATATATATATATGTATATTCATATCCCTTGCACCTGACGGGGATCCAGCCACTTCTGCGGTGTTTCTCCTAACCCTAACCCACTCTTCTTTATTAAACCCAAAATGATTTAATCAAACTGATGTTTACCCAACATAGCTGGGAAGCAATACTTTCATTAGCAGGTGCCAATCTTTCTTGGGTGCATCTCAGTTGTGAACAAGCCAGTTAATGTTTAGAGGCAGATGCTGGTGGTTTTGGAAAGGCCTTTCTGTGATAGTACCCACCAATGCTGCTCTTTGAGTTTTGTTCCAAAATATATGAATATACAGGAATTAGGTGGAATAATCTCTATAGTTTGGACAAAGCTGGTAGGTGGTTGAATCTGAGGATCAGTTTAATTTACCTCTGCCACCTACACTTATATACATGGTTCAGTAAATAAAAAATGACCTCTGACTAATTCACACTGTATTAATTTCCCCATTTTTCATATATTATTACTGTAACTACGTAGGTGATTTTTTATGTTTCTTGTCTGCATAGAGACTACCTCCTGCAAGATTTGGTAGGGTCCATAGATTGTTAGGCCAGAAGGGCTGTTGTGTTCATCTGCTCTGACCTCCTGCATAGCACCAGGCATACGATTTCACACTGTGATTTCTTCATCTACGCAAACAATTTATTTGCAGCCCAGCTAAGTCGCAGCTTATAGAAAGGTAGTCCAAAGGCACACAGCTCTATGTAGCACTCCTAACAACCTATCTGGACTTTAAATTTTCTTTGAAACACAGCACTCCATTAGAAGTTTCCACCCATGCTTTGCCAAGCCATGCCAGAAGAGTTGCTTATCCTCCTTTGACAGCATGAAGCTATTTTAGATGTAACATTTATGCGCATAGATGTTTCAGGAAAGGTCTAATTTATCAGCTATCTCCTCTTCTTTCACCCTCTTATTCAGGCATTTCAACAGAGCAACAGATGGTCCTTGCGGGCCATTTGCTGTGATTGGAGTTGTAGTGTCCCAAAGAAGGGCCGCTTTCTTATCACTAAAAGTGAGTCTAAGTTTCCTTACCCAGTAAGAATTTCAAATGATGCCTCAATTTGCCTTGCTGCTAAAGAAAACATGTTTCCCAACAGTTGAAGGGTGAAATCTGCAAACTTTAAAAATCATTTCTCACCATATGGGCTATCATACCCTTATAATCAGAAAGAATAAAGATTTTGAAGACACTGCATAGAGGAGTCCTTATTTTTGTCTTTGTACCCTTGGGTCCTGAATTTGGCATGACTAAAATAGTAATTTATTTGAAAGTAACTCCTCTTCTCATTATTTATTGATATCATTGTCGCATTTAAACATTTGTAGGGACTAGTTTTAATTGTATACTCTATCAGTGCACCTTATTAGCACGGTCATTACATTAGCCTATGTTTTGTCTTAATACCAAAAAAATTATATTTTTCTTTCTTACATAAAAATGTTCTCTAAAAGATTTTGTTTTAATTATCACCTTGAATTTTGCAGACAACTCCATTTTATAGACCAACACAAAATATTTGTAAGGGTCTGGATAAATCTTGTAATTGTGTATGAAATTCTTTGGCCCAGCTGTTGCAGACATGATATACTTCTGCATGGCTACAGAGTGTTGCCACAGGCCTGTAGTCCTAAACCTATGTGGTTTGCTTTGCTGATCACCTGTATCTAGGGACTTCCATGCCCAAAGGTACTTTGAAGCTTGGGCTTTAAGTCATGTTGTGGGCATTCCTAACTCGTAGGGAAATGAGAGTCAGGCACCTTGATCCTTCCAGTTACTGGTTTGAATTTTTTCACTAGCTGATCAGCTAAAGTGAATCCTAGGATATGGGTATCTTTGGCCAGGTGAGCTCTGCCACTTGGATGCAGAGCCGTGTTTTGAGCTGAATGCATGGATGACATTCACAGAATCACAGAATCAAGGTTGGAAGAGACCTTTAAGATTATCCAGTCCATCTGTAACCCTGCACTACCACTGTAAAGAGTTACATTGTGTGTACTTTCCTTATGTACAGCTTTACAGTCTACAGACTTCAAATGATCCAGCCTCTTGAATCTGGAGATTAACTTTGTGTCACAAGCCTGTTCATGCCTGTCTTCTGAGAGACATACAAGTTCACAAACCAAACTAAGGGATGATTCAAGCCTGTGATCTCAACCCTTATACCAGGACTCAAAGGTAAGGAGTTGCATTGTGTGAAGTCAGATTACAAGAGGGCAGCAGATTTTTCTCTCCCTCTACAGGAAAGAAGACAGGAGAAGAAGGATTCTGTTTTCTCCCATGCTAGAATATTAAATATAGCTTAATAGTATTTCTTTAATTCCTCAGCAGATTTATGCAGAGCTCAGTGTAGCCAGGTCCATGAATAAGGTAAAATAAACCGTGAGATTTCAGACGGAAAAGACAAGAGATGAGATCTCTGAGGGGAATAAGTTGATTTAGCCAGGCAGGAAGAGCATATGTGCTAATTGAGATAGTCTGGACTGTGGAGGTAAACCCTGTAATTTTGAACTACATTCTCAAGGTGAACTCATACAGTAAACCTTTGCTCTTTTATGTCCTATCATCTTGGGGAAATCCTAGCCCAGGTGAGATGACAGACTTGCTTATCTAGTGCAGAAGAATTAGATGCCTGAGAATAGGAAATACAGAAATCAGCATGCTGAACAGGAAGCTACAGGTGTGACTCTTTCGAAAATGCCAGTAGATTTTGCCTAATCTTAAACTGGAAGTTTTCTGATTTCCCTGTGTGCTCAGAAGTGTTTGTTCTGTGTAGATGGTCACCCTTCTATTAGATGGGTCTGTGCATTCCACTTAGGAGTCATTTATGGTGAATTATGAAAAGCTAGGTGTGCCAAAGACTGTGACTATGACTGTCTTTGCTGATGCCCATCTTTTACATAATTTCCTGCCAGAAGGGCATGGCAAGAAAGTTATCATCACTTTTATGAGGACTGAGGATTAGAAGGGCATAATAAACACCACACCATGGCATACCTGGTGTGACAGCACTTTCCAGTTTTCTGTTCTTTCTTTCAAAGTTGGATCATTATGCACACTAAGGTGGTTGAGGTCTGAAGCCCCTACCTCATGACAAAGACTGAAGGATTTATGGTTACTTCAGAGGACCCTGACTGCTGTGGTCTGAGTCAGGATATAAGAAGCAAAACTGTCCTTCCTGGAAGCCTGCCAGTAACTGTGAGGGATGTTATTGAGGAGACAATTGCAGGTTTTCCACAGAGAACTAGGAGGTCAAGTCAGGAAGTTAGGAGGTCAAGAGGTGACATATAGGAGTGTCAGGTGGGTATAAGAAAAACCTTTTCCCCCACTATGAGAGCCAAGCAATGGTCACTCAGAGGCTGTAATCTCCATCTTTGGAGGGTCTCAAAACCAGAATGGACAAGGCCATGGCCAATCTATTCTGACCTCATAGCTGAGATGAGAGACTTCCTGAGGTCCCTTACTGAGTCATCCTCTGTTCCTGTGTATATATAACTGGGGTTTGTTTCTGGAATTCCATAACACTGAGTCTGAATGACAGGAGAAAACCCTACTGTTTCTATGCTGCAGGCTTGGGATAGATTGTCATGTCCCAGTTTGGTGGACAGGGATTTTACTTGGGACATGGGTTTAGTGCCTCTGAGGCTGAAGAGAGCCTAAACCCAAGTATTTTACTCCCAGAATAACGAAAATACTCAGCACAGGGCAGGTGGCAGCTGCATCACTTTGTAGTAGTCCAGTTACATATAATACAGCTGTGGTGTGTTATAAGATAGCCCCATCCATGACCATCCTTAGTGAAGATCCTAAATAGCTCTTGACAATGCTCACGTAGGGGGTGGCCACTCCTCACTACCCAGAACTCATGGCTGCAGCTCCTCTCTGGGGTTAGTGCCTGCCCTTTTCTGCCAAAACCTGAAGCTGTTGCCTCACTTGCACCTCAGATGTCACGAACTGGAAGAGTCATTCAGCCTAAAGGTATGCTGGAAGGATCACGTAGCAGCTAGTCAGAATGTAGCCCTGGCTCTCATCTGAATGTAAGTGAAATGCAAAGTATAATGTCTTTGACAGGACTGACTGCAGTGGCGAGGGATCATAACTTAGGGCTTCATCTGGGGAAATGGGATGCAATTCTTTAAAACAGTGTGAGAAAATATTTATACTTTTCTGTATGACAATTAAGGTACTAAATATGAAGCCTACAGATGGTGAGGAATTCTGCCATTTTCTCTTCCACCTTTGCAGCACAAAGCCCTTGTGTGACAATACTTGGGCCTGGCAGAACAGCTGAGGGAGGCAGGACAAGGGCTTTTCTGGTGGCTGCACAGCCCTCTTGGAAGAAAGGGGGTACCTTAGGTGGTTCATCTGTAAGGGAGCTGGGGTGTAAACCTGTAAATGTGAAGGCCATGTAGGTAGTGGACCTTGGTGCTGAGCTAGGTCATCATGTCCTCTGAGTGAATCTGGGCTCCTGCTCTTTTTTATTCAAAACAATTCGCCTGTGGAGTCAAATTGCTGAAAACCAATACACTGGAATACATGGATGTTGCTACCTCATTTCCCTTCTTTCAATGCCCCTATATGTGCTGCTTGAGTGATATGGGAGGGATTAAACATTTTTCCAGGCAAGACATCTATAGAACATAGAAGGTTGATGGGGAGGGAAGGATAGCAATATAATTTATCAAAAGCTCTTAGAAGCAACAGCCTTAGCTTTCTGCTATCATGGAGTACAGCTGAAAATAGCAGGTAATGGGACCTGTGTCCCTTTAAGAATTCTTGAGGTTACTAATGGATATAGGTCATGGTGACAGCCTTAAATAAACCTTCAGTAATAAACAAATCATTTTGAGTTTTCATAAGATTACCATCACTCTGAGGCTGCTCCAGTAGGGCTAAGAATGCGTGAAGGAAATGAGCATGATAGATCATATACATCATACTGTCATACCCCAAGAAAAGGACAAAAAAATCTTTCAAGGAGGCTCACACTGTATTCCTGATAAAAGCTGTTACGAGTGTGCATTAATATTAATCCTCTATTTTACAATAAACTATTCACTGCCTTTATACAAAATGCAACATTGCATCAGAGGAAAATGGAAACAAAACTCGTGAAAAAAGAACTCAGCAGGCATAAGTATACTGTTCCCAGGATTTGGAAATTGAAGAACCAAGAGGGCTACAAGGAATAATGATGTATCCAAAATCATTGTAAGAATAATATGGAAGCCTATACAAAGCAGAAATTCCATATCTCATTGTTTCTTGCAGTATATTCTTTATGTATTGCAGCTTCACTTTGGTTTTAGTTATTTACATTTAATTTAAATAGAGTTCATCGTTCGTTTCTATTCTAAAATGCTTCCAGTTTGATAGCTTTGTGCTTTCTTATGGTGAAGGACGAGGTGCATTTAAACAGAAATATTGCTTGTTCTTATTTGATGCTTCTGTATCAATGTTCTGATCTTACTGTAATCAATGTTTGTACTTGGTGTTCTTACTACAGCACTGAGAAAACTGAACTGGAGTTCAACTGAATCAAGATGTGATTGAAATAAGATTTCCTTCTTTAGTAATAAAGCCTTCTCTAAATTGAGTGTCACTTCATTATTCACATAAGACCCTTTCTGGAATACAAATATTTCATGGATTGTTTTTAAACCTTTGATACATCCTTATAAATTCATCCTCCCCCAAAAAGGGCCATAAGAGAGTGAAAAGAGATTCTGGTGTACAGTGGCTAAGTAATAGGATTCATTACTGAAGAAAAAAAATTAGTTGAGGTATCTTTATGGATAATGACCTGCCAATGATTGTAAATACAAGGTGACATCTTTAAAGATAAGAACATTCACAAATCGATTAGACAAATTGGCTAAGGATGGCCGTGCAGATATATAGCTATGTTGGGACTAAAATCTCCTACTGTATGGAAGGAATAGATGATTGCAAATATTGTAATGTCTTCTTCCTTGTGTCCATAAATAATAATAATCATAATAAACATGCTCCTGCTGACAGCCTAAGCATCCCAGTAATGTGAATTGATTGTTAGCATTTTGCTTTAGAGGTAGATTAATTAAGGTTGAATCATGTGGCAATCCTTGAAAAAGTACTGTACATGTGACATCTAAATTAATGACAAATTAATTCATCACAAGCAGGGTAATTACAATGAATATCTAATGAGTTAATGATGATAGATCACTTATGATTCATGCATATATATCTATATATATATATACACTCACATATACACATACACACACACTCACACACCAAAGATAGCAGATTTGCTTCTGATGCATGGAAGAGTGAGGTCTGTGATTTTTAGCTCTGGATGAGAATTCCTACTGGTTTTCAGTGAGATTAGCACTGTATTATACCTACTGCTGGGCAAAATGGAGGCAGAAAAACTAGCTGAAATAGCATCCAGGTGCGGGTGGTGAGTCACTGTCAGAAAGCTGTGGTCCTTGCTTCCTTTGTAATAAAATAGACAGAGAGAAAAGAAGAGACATAATTTTGATGCTGTTTCAAAGCCACTCTGGATGGACTTTGGACACTTTATTGAAGCTATGCAGATGGGATGTGGAAGCTGGGCACCTAAGTGGTGCTTGCTCTCTAGCAGCAGAGATCTGGCCACTGACTGCCTGGTAGAGCCAGGAGCCTCTTTTCAGTAGCAATCTCCCTGAGTTCTCTTGAAAGCTTAAAGTTAAGGCTGTCATTAGTTCAACAGCCTCTAAATGTTGCCTCTACTTTCAAGTGAAGATGTTTTCAGTTTTAGAAATGCTAAGAGACAGCATACATAACCATGAACAAAGACCTGAAAGAGTTGAGTTCATCCCTATCTTCCAGGTCACAGACAGTTTACTTTCCCAACATTTAAATTTGTTTTCCCTCAGTCATCTGACCCACCCCTCATCTCTTCTTTTCAAATCTAATCTAGACTTTTTCTTCCTCAACAACTTCTATCTACCTTTGACTTCAAACCTTGTGAAAGTGCACATGACTTCCCTTGAATCTTCCATCCATTACTCTGCTATGGGGCTGAAATGAGGCACCTTCATCAACTAACAAGGTGTTGGTCAAGGTCAGCATCATCTTTTCTGGCTGCGTCCACAGCTTATTGCTATTTTCATCTTCCTCGGTCTGTGACTACCAAGTCGCCAAGGATAACTCAAATAATCAATTTCTCATTGATTATTTTCACCTCAGATATCTTTGAGTGTGTTTCCCTACTTCTCAGCCTTTCATTTATGGCTAATCATTCAGTGAGTCTTTGGGATTTTCACTCTGTCTGTAGCCTGTTCTTTTTTTCATTGCCGGGTAATCCCTTGGCAACCCATTCCCCTGTCCTTGCTGATAGCTTGCTCATGGCTGTCTCCTCATCCTTGACCCACTGCCTGCCCATTCTGTTTCTAGTCTTCCTCCATTGCTCTGACATTGCTGTGATCTACTCATCAACTCAAACTCAGCTTTATATCAACTGTATTCTAATTATTCATTTTATTTTCTTTCTTCTCCATTACCAGTATGAACTGCAAGAGTGACACAACAGGACTCTCACCAGATGGTTGTGATACTGCCCAGACTCTGGAGGCCCAAAGGCCTTATCTTCTTGGAACTAAGCCCTGGGCTAAACCCTGCTCCTAGCTTTGAGCATTGACTTTGCATTTCAGAAGCAAACCTCATGCCTGACACAAGGAGGGAATCCTCAGTCTAATAGTCTAGCTCTGGTACTTTCTCTGCCCAGTTCTCAGTAGTTGTTATGTCTCCTTGTATCCCATTAGAGGAATACCTAGTTTTCATCTGGTTTACATTTTGTTTCTTCAAGGACTCAATGTAAAAATTTCTCTGCATATGCACACACACATAGAGCTTGCTAGAGAGTCTAAAATTTGACTCATCTTTTCTAAATAATACAAGAGGCATGGGAATCTGGGTAAGGTTAATAAAGTAAAACCACAGTGCCTCCATGCCTTTCCACTACCTTGATTCCCTCCTCATTCTGGATGCAGTCTTTGAGCTCCTTTCAGAACCATTTAAGAATGTAGAAAATATTTTCTCTGCAAGACTGAATCGTTGTTTAAACCAAAAGTTTCATTCAGCTCACTTTAGTTCAGTTGGTCTGGCCAATAAAGAGGATCTTCCTATTACAAAAGCATATATTTTTGTTCCCTACTTTAAACCCTGTCTTGCTGCCATCTCAGTGTCTCCCATGTGTGTGTGTGTGTGTGTGTGTGTGTGTTCTAACACCTGATTCCTTTGTTTTGCTGCTGACTCTTCTTGCCTTTCTACTTCACCTGCAGACTAGCTGGAGTAGAGTGCTTCTCCTTGCTTTTGCTGACCCCCTTGGCATTGTCTGTTTAGAGTAGAGACATGAGGATCTCTATTATAGCTAGTCTGGGAAAGACATACTTATGGCCTTGAGAGTGAATACACAGTGGCATTCAGCGATACAATAGTTTTCATAGGAACGATTTCATCATATCGAACACAACTGAATTTACACTTGCAATCTTTGACCCATTTTTCATCTCCTCTTTTCTTTCATTCCTTCCCATTGATACACTTGGCTGACGCTCAGCAGAAAAGACTGTGCAGTAACCTAATTCTTTCTCCTCCTTTCCAGCTTTCATGTGATACCTTTGAGCAGTGGTACAGCCTGGGACCCCCTCGTCCCTCAATCAGTACTCCTTATTCAGCCACAATCTGGGCAAAAATGTATTTACCATCTGGCAAATTATCTTCCTGGCCTACCACACCCACATAGAAAAAGGAAGGGAGCTCAAAAGGTCATAGGACCCATCACTTGCTCCGGGGCAGGATCAGCCACATCTACAGCATTCCCAACAGATGTTTATCTAACTTGTCCTTAAAACCTTCAAACACAGGAGATTTTCCAAGCTCCTCATGCAGTGCTCAATACTCCTTGCAAATTCTTAATGATCCTCTGTGTCCTCAGCTCTTCAGTTACAACCTCTCACATTCCCCCATTAAATTCAACCTGCTTATCTGCTCCTTCAAAGGCTCTGCACAGCTCTGGCTCCATCTGTCCCTGGTTCTTTATGAGTGTGTCTTCGCAGGGTGTCTGGGTGCCTTTGCCCTCTTACTGATTAGCTATTTAGGCTGCATATCTCTCCTCACTTACATTTTGCACCCACCCAGCTCCCTATCTCCATCTGTCTGGCGTCCCTTTGCCCAAAAATTGCTTCATCAGGCTTTCATTTTCACTTTCAGGAACTTTCCCCTTAAACTCTTTTCTTTTGTGAATAAGCAGGCTCTTGTCCATTAAAATTGTGGTTTTTGAAGGACATCCCCCTCCTCCCCCCCCCCCCCGCCCCATCCCAGCCCAGGAGTTCCCATTCAGCCTGCCACCCTGTGCAGCCAGCCAAGTGGAGGGTTTTGTTTGCCTTCATTAGGCTGTAAACTCATTTTGGGTGGGGCTGTTTTCTGCCCTTTGTTCTCTGCTGTGTTGAATGTGCTGACAGCGCTGAACTCTTGATTATTAATAGCACAAACAAAGCTTAAAAAAGAATGGATCAAAGGGAGGAGAAAGGGAAGGCACAGGGAATATGAGGTTTTGTTTAAAGCAATAAGGAAGCTTCAGGATAAATGTATCCTGTTGGGATGTGTTGAACACCTGTTAGGAAGAGGTTATGGATGAGATTGTTGAACAATCTGGATGAAGGTAGCCTCTGCATCTCCCTAACAGGCTCAGAAAAAAATCCATTCAGTGTAACAAGTCAACACTGCGCAGAAATTAATTTAAAGAGAGGTGCAGTTGGTAAATGAGTGAAACTTGGAAAGCAGGGAAGAGGCAAATGGAAGGCAGGAAAAGCATCACTGACCCTTTACCACAGGGTTTACCTGGGTCTGGACATTCAAGTTTGTTTGCACGTGCCCACTCTGCTATACTTCTTTTGAGTTATACCCATTTAGTGATGTCACAAAGCACACAGTACTTTGACTTCTGAAAAGCTGAAGCACACCTTTGAACTCTTTCATACTGTGGTTCTAATGGTGACTGCCTGTTCCTCTGTGGGGAACTGCTGAGCAAATGCAGGCAGGGCTGACCCTACAGGAAGCAAACCTCATCTCATCACTGTCTTCAGCAGACCCAAGGATTATGAGATAGGGACACCAAAGCTGGTGTGAGGCTGGGGATGGTAAGATAACATGGGACAAGGTATAGAACTTTCTGGTGATGTTCAGAGGGTGATCTCACACACTGATGAGGGGATCATACAGACCACTTGGGGGCCTGTAACTTCAGCCATGAGGGTTTCAGGGTCCTTATGCACCAGTCACTGAGAGCAGAACAGAAGCATGAGGAAAAAATGTCTCAAAAAGGCCTGTCCTATAGATCTAGGAGGGCCAGGAGCTCCAAGAAACTGTGCAAGGAGTTCAGCACTAGGACAGTTCAGACCTGACAGCCTTAGGAAGTACTGAGGTAAATTTCCATCATTGCCTGCAATGTATGCCACACCATTCCAAATCTGTTTCTGTCTGGACTATCATTGTCAAACCAGATGTCACTGGTGGGGTAATAGAAGAGTTCAAGGTCTATTATTGCTGCTTTTTCCACCAAAGTCACGCTTACCACTGAAGAAATAAAAATTGTGCTGGGAACAGTGGCAGGAATATGTTCATTGTCTGTGAGTGAGAATTGAAAGGTATGAAAATACTGCTCGGTCATTATCCAGTCTTTGGACAACCACCAACATCCATGTGGGATGTGCCCATTATGGAAAGTGGTGTAAAATCTTCTGGAGTTAACCTTTCTGCCATGAGGATCAGTGTTATCCCTCAGTAACACAAATAGCCATGGAATGGCTGCCTTCCTGCTGCTCAAGTGACTAGTGACTACATTTTCTGTTGGCTTCTAAAGATGGACCTGGATGAAAGAGCACCTGGAAAAAAGTGGTTGCAGTCACCTCAGTGTCCAGGGAGTGTGCACTTGTGTGGGTGAGATGTGCTGCCTGTGCACTTCCACCCCAGTGTCTCTAATGTTATTTGTACCATTAGGGTGTGTAGTGCACGGCATGACACATGGATCAAGAAGGGATGGGGGGGTTTCCTTCAGGAAGAGGAGGATTCAGATGGTTCACAGGCCTGATAGAGGCAATTAGAGACTTCACCTGTCAGCACAGAGGCAGAAAAGGGGTTGCTTGGTAAGGGAAAAAAGCAATTTGGGAAAGTGCTGTAGTATACATATCATTCTGTCTATACACTATTATTATTATGATGAGAATTTATTAAAAGTTTTCATTTAAATTTTCTGCCTTTTTATTTTGGTGAAGAATCACATAATCAGTAGATTGTGAAACTGGGTGTGTTTTACAAACACAGACTTCCCTGCCATTGTCATATAGGGAGGGCAACTGTTAATAGAAGCAAAAGGTTCAATGGGCAAGGACAAGTGGCAGGCAAGTCCCCCAGATCCAGCACCTGTGAGAGCACAAGGAACTGGTGAGCAGGTGTTGCCTGGCCACAATCACTTCTCTCTCAGGAGTTCACTGACCCACCAGTCCAGGCAAAAGCCCCCAGTCCTTGCTTTGCCTACATGATAAAAGCAAACCAGAATTGAAGGACTGTTTTTCCCCCAGAGCAGCATATTTGAAAGATGTTTTTCCAAATGAATCTGTTTGTTGAGGATAACTAAAATTACATTCCAGATGCTGATTTTGTTTTACTGGTCAGAATTTTCACCTCAGTATTTTTTAGAAAATTATTTTTTCATCTCAGTCTTTTTTTTTTAGAAAAAACCCATCTTGATTTTATTTACTTGAAATTATTTTTCTTTGAAATAAGCTTCAATTTGATAGCTAAAAATATACTAAGAAATTATTTGTAGTTTGAAATGATTCATGTGACTCAAAATGAGTTACTTGCTTTAAATTTTTTAGATAGAAAAAAAATAGAGATTATTTAAAATAATAACATGTCCCCCTCTGGTCAGAACTTAAAGTGTATTAACAAGATTTTACTTACACCCACACTGCCAAGTAGCTATATTAGTACTGAAATTAATGTGAAGGTTTAATTTATATCACCACTTCAATAACCAAGCCCATATTCAGGGCACAGATACAGCTGAGTAAAAGACTTCTGTACCTTGGTAAGAAGAGTTTAAAGACAATCTGGCTCACAGGCTAAAAGAAAAGATGGTATGTTCCCAAAAGGCTGGTGAGGGAGGAAGTGCACAGCAGAGAGGAATTGGAGGAGAAAGAGATGGAGAGGGAGGGAGGGAGAGGGAGGATGTGTGCATTAGGGAAATTGCCAATAGGGTGGTTGGAAAAAGATTAATTACAGCAGTAGCAGCATAGCAAAGACAAAAGAACCGACTATGCCTGATGGGCTTCTAAGGTGAATTCATGAAAAAGAATGAGATCAAATACCGAATTCTTTAAAGCACAGTGATGGCAGTCTCTGTTACTCAGCTGACATCACTGGTATTACTCCAGGTTTACACCACTTTCAGCGAGAGGAATTTATTTCCAATTCTCTGACTTGTACTTCATATGTTGCAATCTTTAGTCAGATACCCAGCTGGGTCTGAGGTTGCTCTTTGCAAAATGGTGCAATTCTCTCAGTTTATAACAGCTGAGGATCAACTTCTGACAAGGATGAGATTGTTTTAGTGACATTTGCTCTGTATTTAATTTCATCCTATTGAAAGATGGATACCTCCCTGGTTCTAGTGAATTATCTTTGAGGCTTTGTTCATACCTGCTAAACACTCCCCTGTAGTTTCCCAGGCATGTGTTCCTAGAAAACTCTGTGGAAATGTTGACAGCCTGGTGTAATCATCAGAATGGCAAGTACCCTGATCTGTAAGCCACATGCCAAGTGGGTTTCATACAGTTAAAAGAAACAGGAGCTCAAAGTTCAGAGAATAGCTGCTCTTCTAATTAATGGTATCTGTGATGTTGCACTGCACCTTCAAATTACATGTATGCCTACAGTGGACCAGAGCATCCAGCCTTCCTTCACACAGCTGATTAATGATTCTTTAGAACATGCACTTGAAGCTTGAGGAATTTAATTTCCTGATGATAATTTTCTTTATCACTGAGGGAGTGCTGCTTGTCCAGGGCAGAACCTAGTAAGAGGGAGGTGGGGGTGGAGGTGGCTGCTTACACCACCCACACACATCACAGAAGTCCGGAGGGACACCCGACGTGGTACTGCAGCAGCCCTGGAAAATGGCTTTCAGCAGGGCCCACTCCTACCTTCTAGGAATGTGCTGGGATGGAGGTGGGAAGGAAAGGGACAACAAAGAAGGTGATGTTGGCTCTGGCTTTCCACACACTAAAGGAGTTTAGGATTGTTATGCCTCTCTTTGGGGACATTGCCAAGTATAGAGCAGAAACATCATGCTTCGAGCACCCACCACCCCTCCACACTGAACATTCCAAAGGGAAGAGGCTATTTAAGCTCCAGGACATTTCCCTGGATGCCATCTCACCTTCAAAGAACAAGTCTTCAGGTTGCATCTTCTGAAGAGTGTATGCAATGTTTTCAGACCACTCATTTTTCCTGGGGCTTCGTTTTTCTGTAAGTTTCCAGCCTCTCTGCAAGTCTGAATTTTCCTTGCGTGCACATAACTTTGCTTGAAGCCCACCAGAGGCCAAACCCTGTTCTCAGACAGCCTCAGGCGTATGCATGGGCATCTGCAGGAGGTCAGAGTGAGGATCCAATTCTACCCAAAGGGGCTGATGAAAAGTCAGAGACTGAAAGATGAGGTTTTTTCTCTTTATTCCTTAGGACACAAAGAGTTATTTATTTAAAAGATTGGCTTAGCTTTATTGTAATTAGTTTCACAATGGGTGCCTGGATGTTCCATCCCCAACCAGGGACCTCTTGTTCTAGGCACTAATCTTGCCACTGTGACCTTGGGTTCATTTAATACCTGGGTGTATCTGCTGATGTTCCTTTTTTTTTTTTTTTTTTTTTTTTTTTTTTTTTACAAGATAAATTTACATTTCAGAGTCCATTCACATGTGCTAACCTAGTTATGAGCCAGTTTCACTCTTCATGAACTTCCTGCCTACAGGCATTTTTTGTAAATTGCTGTAATATGATAACTGGAAATCCTTTTTGCTATCTTGAAACAGGAAATAAACATCCTGTTGTGAGAAGAGAATTAGAATTATGCATGATGCTTCTTTTGTAATTTACTCAATCTTGATAACATATATTATGTAGGAGAGACTTCTAGGGCATTAAAGCAGAGATGACCAGCCATAAATCAAACTCAAGGAGAGAGTATGCTGAATCCCTGTTGAATATCACTTAGATCAGTCTTGTTCAGCTTGAGTGTTGGTAATCTTTTGCCTTTGAGACTGATGAGGAATTAGTGAGATTAGAAAATATTTAGAAATTCAGCTGATCTTCTGGGTCTGCATTTTGTTGATTTTCACATGAAGGCTCAAATAATTTGTACTTTCTGTCACCTACTGCTTTATATTTGGAAGATGTTTCCTTAAATGTCAGAAATGTCATCCGGCAGAGCATACCTAAAGGTAGTCTTTGGTGAGCTGGAGATTGCCTTTTCAACAGTGGGCAGCAAATTCTTGGGTTTCTGATGTCTTGAGGTATGTATTCTGCTTGTCATCCTTATATTCCCCAGGCAATATAAATAAACTTCCTCTTCTCGGTCTTCCTTAATATGCATTTGTTATTCTCTGTTGGAACTACTGATATATAACATTTCTTCTTAAAAGAATATTTTTCCTTTGCTTTCCACTTAATTTAGGGGTTTTTTTTCCCTTTCTTTTTAATGGCATATGTTAAGGTATTGCTGGAAGTCTTACTAAGATGTTCTTATTTTAGGTGTCAATAGTAATTTTAAAGAATTCTTGTTTTACACATCTTACACTTCAAGTCTGTGAAGAATTTAATGTGAAAAGGAAAAGAGCTAGCCACACTGCAGAGGAATGTTATGGTATCTCTCAGTTAGATAACATCAGAGAAATTAGACTACTGTCAATGTTTGGATTTCTACTGTCATCACTGAAATCTTTGGACCAAAACATTAGGGCAAATATTCTTTGCATGATATTCCTTTATGAATGATGCTGCACAATTATTTTTGAAACTGCAGTTCTTTACTTTATTTATCATAATATTATGAGAGAAATAATTCCAGTTTGGCATAAATTTATAAACACTGTTGAAATGTTTAAGTGGTTACAACAGCTGTAGGACTGAATTTTTGGACCCTTTCTTTCTGTGCATGTGTTGTGTTTTTCTGATTTGAAGTTTAGTAGAAGTAATTTTCAGATGAATGAGAAATAAGTGCAAGACAGTGAGCTTATGCAAGTCTTGTTTATACCTGGAGAAGGGATTATTGGTCTGCCTCTATTCAGATGCTGCTGGTCTGATTAGAGCTGCTTAAACCTGGGGTTTTTTTGAACTTTGGTAGGGTCCTTCAGGTGAGCCCTGAGGTTTCTCTTAAATAAAATAGATTCTTCTACTTTTTTTTTTTCTTTTTCTTTTCCCCTCCATTCTAAAAATGCAGTTTGAGTATTTTATTCAGGCACATTTTCTGAGAAGTGGCTGGTTAAAGTGGTTAAAGTGGTTAAAGTGGTTAAAGTGGCTAAAGGATACTTCTGTGAGTCAGATGTAGGGGGCTTTAATCCAACATCTGTTTTTGAGTCATCCAGCTTCATCTACCCTGATGGGTGCAGGCAATCCCACCTCTTCTTCACCCACACACCAAGGTAGCCACATGGGGGTGAGCACTGAAGCAGCTGCATTCTTGTGGTGCCAAACCCAAACAACGATATCCCTCTTCTTAGCATGCTTATTGCAAGGCTGTAACTAGAGTTCTGATTACACAAACCACACACTGAAATGCTCATCTCTCCACAACCTGCAAGCCACATCTCACATAGCTCAGGAGGCAGGAGCTCTGGGAACGCTTCACAGGAGGGAAGAAACAACGACTTATCGCCCTGCTCTGTTACCAAAGGGAACAGGTCTGGGCATTTGTCTGGTTCCCAAGGCAACCAAACAATATTGACTTTATCATCCTTTGATGATCTGGTTATTGCCACAGCTGGGACCTCAGATTACTCGGAAGTCCCCTTCGCTGTAGGGTCTTGCTGCTGATCATGAGTGCAAAACACTCTTGAACTGATCAAGAACCACAGCTGTGCCACTTTGAGATTATTACCTTGGACTTGTGCCTACAGAGCTCCCAGACTGGAATTGACTCCTGTCCATCAGAAGACAAGCAAAGCAGATGTACAACTGTCAGCATCTGTAGGCCCCTCAGCTCTAAAATTAGGCAAGCTACCAACCTTTTCCTTCCAGCACTTACCTATAAATGAGGTTTCCCACACATTAGGAAGCTGTGATTCCTAGTTTTTATTTCCTTAATTTGTGCTTCAACATATTCTTCATTCATTTCCAGAAATGTCTGCAACTTCAATATGCTGGTGTCTTTTAAAGTGGTTAAGTAAGAAATGCTTCTGCCTTGAAGAGTTTTCTGATAAGGCCCCAGCTTTGCATCCTGATACAAGTGGGCATGCCTTAACACCTCTCTGGAATGTCAGACTTGTTCTTCCTTCTGTGTATTTGCCATTTTAAACAACAAAGTATTGTCAGCAGAAGTTGGTTTTGCTATTTGTCTAAGTTCATAAATGAACACTCCCTTTAAGTTCAGTGGGGTTGAGGTTTCATTTGTACAATTGTGAGCCTCCAAAGAGCTTCTGCAGCTTGGTTATTGTTTCTAATGCTACTCTAGAAGAGTAAATTAGTTTTGATATTTTATTTTATTACAAATGGTATTGCCTTGCTTTGAATTTATTCGTTGCAGCTACTTACACAACAGCCATTTTCATCTCCACAGTAAGCTTGCTCTAGGACTTGCTTTTGCAATGTGGAAGGTGGTGAGATCAGTCACACTGTGGAAATTCCCATACTTCTTCAGGTGTCTGGATAGGCCAAGAGTGGAGCTTTCTCTATTCCTCTGAACTTCTCTGAATTAGTGCTATTTCTTTTTCACTTTTGCATCCTTTTTGCAGTTGGAACCTTGTCACTTCAGTTCTCACTCCTCTTGGTAGCAGGATGTTGTCTCATACATTGCACCCCAGATTTTGTAGCTTTAATGATGAGAAAGAAATGACACCTTTCATCTGCACTGCAGGTACTAGTGGGACCAAGTGCTGGTTTCTTTCCACGGAAGCATAGAGCAATCCCAGTCCTTCAGGGAGATGATTATGAAAAAAATCAGTCTTATTTAAGGAAAATAATTAGTGATGCATCTCAGTGGTGTGAATGGTGACTTGAAAGGAGCAACACAGTTTGGTTCCAGTGTATTGTCTGGTCCATATATGCTGTAGGTAAAGATTATTAAAGTACTTACATAGTAAGGACATTAAGGCATCTACCCAAAGTCCAACACAAAATTTGATACCTCCCTCTAGAAAATTCCCTTTTTCTCCTTACTTACAACTAACTGTAATGCTCATTTTGTCTCAAATACTGGATTGAGCAAAAAAAAGTCATCTATCTTATTTTCCTGTGAAGTGTTTAAAAATAAGACACGTCTACGTAAGCTTTGCTGCTCATTATTGCATAAGATCAAAGCTGCTCATCTGCATGGCACATGCCCTGCATTGTAGGAAGCTGTTCAAGGTCCATTGCTCACTTAGAAGAAGAATCCTGAGATTTTGCAAGAGGAGAGTATGAGCCTCCTCAGTGGAAAGAGGATCCTGCTGCTGCTGGTTCCAAAACATTACTACTTGTGTCAGCAGTACGTGCTTGAACTTTTAGGAAGAGCCCGGTTTCACTTCATTTCTTCCTGTAATGTCAGAAAATTCTTCAACAGCATTAATCAGCAGAAGTTTTGGATCACAGGCTAAATACTGATTCATTCACTTAACAAAATGATGGTTCATTCCAAGAATGCAAGGAAATGCAGACTTGGATACAATAGACTTGTGTCTGAGGCCAAGTTTCAGAAGGGTTTAGATGAAGAAAGGCAAAGACAGGTCCTTTATCCTCCTTTCAGTTTAATGGGCACAAACACATCCATGTTGCCTTCCAGAGGGTCAGTTTCATAAAACAAAGAACTGCTATGAGTCCCTAAACCGGGGAGTAAACGTGTAAACAGATAAATGAGAAAGGGATCATATACCAAGTACCAGAAAATTTAGTAGGGAAAAAAACCAAGACAAGTAGAAAGGCTTAAACAGAACAAAAGGAAATTTTACAGGATTTCAGGTATAAGACCTGTCCTAGATATGGTATTAATAATTTATTAGCTGGTAGAATTCTCGATAATAACGCAGAAAGGACAGAGGTGTTCAATCAATACTTCTGTTCGGTATTTGGGGAAAAGCCAGATGATTCAGGACAGAATGATGATGAAATGCTTTTCATTCCAGCAGTAACTAAGGGAATGTGTTAAACAGCAGATATTAAAGTTAGATACATTAAAATTAGTAGGTCTGGATAATTTACATCCAAGATTTTAAGATCGATAGTCTAGGAGCACTACAGACCATTAATTTTGATTTTTAACAAGCCATGGAGCATTGAGGATGTTCCAGAGGACTACAAGAAAGCTAATGTTGTACCAATATTTAAAAAAGGTAAATGCAGTGACCCGGGTAATTATAGGCCTGTCAGCTTGCCTTCGATCCCAGGCAAAATAATGGAATGGCTGATAGGGACCTTGAGTAATAAGGAATTTAAAAAAGGTGATATAATTAAAGACAATCAGGATGGTTCTTGTCAAACTATCTTGATATAATTTAAAATCAGATTTCAAATGGGGTGATTTAATTCATGGGTTTGATATGTAAGAGATTTAGTCTTCTGTGATGTGTTTGTGTGGCTTGACATTTTGATTATTCAAATAGAGGCTGTCTCTGCAAACTGTGGTTTAAGAGAGAAGTTAGGAGGAGTTTAGGCATCTGAATCTAAAATGGCAGTCCTGAAAGCTCAGCTCGGTGGCTGCCCAGAACTGCCTTAATCTCCTTGGTTTTCAGCTGGAGAAGTTTCCAAGGCAACTGAGGTTCTGCTTTTGTGCACTCCCAGAAGACACCTCAATCCTGACAAGGTTGAGCGGTTCAGTACCAATGTCATAACTATACATTTGTCTATCTGTTTCCCGTACAGAGCTTGATCCAAGGAGTGTGCTTATGGCACACTTCAAGGATCAGTCTGCACAAAATGCAAAAGCAGATGCAGCCTTTCTTTAACATATGACCACAGGAAAAGGTCTTTTATTCAATAACTCAGTGGTTAGAGCTTGTCCAGGTCAGAAAAATTCAAAATAGAATTCATTTCTCTCTTGAAAATATTTCAAATCTACTTATCTCACTGGATGTCACCAATTATCAGTGTATAGTGATGATGGAGAAAGGAGGGGTTGAATACACATTAACAGGAGCAACAATCGCAGCTGAAGTCGAGTTACAATCACAATTGGGCTCTCATCATGAAGTGCAATAATCTCAAGTATAAATTCTGCAAAGAAACACTATGTCAAGAAGAGTGGGGAACATCAAGTAACTGCTCCTAAATTATCCTAAGGGTGCAAATAGGGATAATAAGTTTATCCAAGGTCCGTGCACAAGAAAGTCAATACAGACCCCTTCAGAGGCCATTTTATCCTACTTCAAGAGAGTTATCCAAGATCTTTGGCATGAATTCCTGTATCCAGGTTCTTCCACCACTGGGACAGCTAGGTTGGGTTACAGGCATAGTAAAAGTTAGGGAAAATAAGTTCTACCATGAGTACATACACATTGATTAGAGAGAGTTCTTGAATTCAGCACGGACAACAGCCGCTGGTGAAAGCATCTTTCTAGTAGTGAGAGAAGAGTCTAGACAAAACCAAGCAAGTAATAAAGCACCCGTTTTTATCAGTGAAGCTTCCTGATAGTTGTTTATAAAAGACTACATTGGATTTCTGGATTTTTTTCTTTTTTTATGTTACACACACACTCACACACACATACATACATACGTACATACATATTTCTCCTAAAGTCTGTTCTTTTGTCAATCTCAGCTCCTGAAACAGGAATTAATTCTGGGAGCTCCCAGGACTTGTCTTGTATAAGGGGTTGTGACCAGATGATCACTCTGGTTCCCTCTGGTCTTAAAAGATCCAGCAAAAAGCACTGAGGACAAACAAACTGAAAACCCAAGCCCATGCAGTAAGAAGCTTTCCCTGCCCAGAAAAGCAGATAATCTAAATAGACAAGACAGACTGGGGTGAGAAAAAGGATGTGTTATCTCTGTTTCACAGATGGGAAACAGAGGCACAGAGAGATTAAGTGATTTACACAAGGTTTGTGTCAGAGCCAGGAATGGGAGCCAGATCTCCTGAATTCTGTGTCACTACCTTAACAACAAGACTATCTTTTCTCTCTCTTGCCATAGCCTTGAGAGGGAAGGGCCTGTGCTGCCATACACAAAATTGCACCATTGCTTACAGGGTAATCTAATAAAATGCTATACATGTAGCATACATCTGGTGTTCTGATTTCGCCTTTTCTGTCAGACTGACTCCTTCCTTCCTTCCTTCCTTCCTTCCTTCCTTCCTTCCTTCCTTCCTTCCTTTTATTCTCCCTTTCCTTTGTTTGCACTGTCTCATGCCAAGGGCATTGGTCTCAATTACAGTAGAAGAAAGCCCCACTGTCTCAGAAATGGCATATTCAGACCACCTAGCCTTTGAATGTACAGTCAGGAACATACCAGCTGTACCTGGGCACATAACTTCTTGGACTGAGGTTGCAAATGTGAAGAGAATTAAAATTAGAAAAAGGCATTTTGAGATTTGCCTGTTTTATTATGACCAAATCTGGGGAGATTTTCAAGGGAGTCAGGAATTACCTCAATGGGGTCTGCTTAGCTGAGTTGGCTAGGTTCAATTATGTCTAAATCCTTAAATCTTTCCCTTCTGTATCTTCTCATTTCACACATGGTTCTGGCCACTGTTTTCTAAGCCCCTTTGGGCAAAAACATTTATTATTAGATATAGACAGCAGGATCCTGAGATGGGACAGTACCTTGGACAAAACCTATAAATACCCAGCCTGTTTCTATGGCAGCTCTGAGAGTGCCAGTTCGATGAAATTTCTTGAAAAAGGTCGTCTTCCAGTGCCTCAAAATCTGGCAACTTTGTAAGATGCAGATAGAAAAGCATATAATAGTGTTGTTCATATGCAGAACAGAAGAATATCTGAGAGGGTGTCAAAACACTCCCAGTGTGGCTACAGATAGAGAGGGTCAGCCATGGCTGGCTAGGGGAGGACAGTTTGCCCAGGGCCCTGTGTTTTGAGAGGTTAGAGAGGGCTCTGGCTAATTGCCTAATGATACACAAGAGGTTGTGACCTCCACCTTTGCCCCGGGCCCCCTGGAACTGCTGCTATTGCTTGTTCCTGCACTGCAGCCACCTCCACAGCACAGGGGACAATGCCCAGCCAACAGTGGTGCTCAGCACTTTATTTTGGGCAGGCAAACAAAGGCTGTGCCTGGCAACCAAAATTCCCATGGAGCAGGGTGGAGGCAGTGGGACAGAACCTTACACGTGTGCATGGCAAAGGTGACCTTGCTGACAGACGTAGCTTTGGGCTTTGCCACATCATAAAAAGTTCTGGTCAGAACTCAGAGAACCTGAACCTCTTTCCAGCCAGCTGCTCCCTGGGAATAGGTTCCCAGAATCAGGTTATCCTCCTATTAAGGGAGGCACAAAGGATAGTGCTGTGAGAATTACAATGCCTTTTTATGGAAAGATCAATGGCATGTCCTCAGCTAGAATGCTGTTTTTAGGTAAGGGTAGCTTCACCTCATAAAAGATTATATGGCTGACATATT
Source organism: Urocynchramus pylzowi (assembly GCA_013397555.1). Lineage (NCBI taxonomy): Eukaryota > Metazoa > Chordata > Aves > Passeriformes > Fringillidae > Urocynchramus > Urocynchramus pylzowi. The sequence goes on along the minus strand of VZRH01005110.1, from coordinate 1,953,065 downwards.
TTTACGTCCAGAGAAGAGTAGCAAAACCTGTGATGAAGAGGTATGGAAACACTTTGAGATGAAGATATGGACGATTGAGTAGTGGAAGGTGGCAAGGAAGGGATGTCACTGCAGTATATAAAATAACAGATGGTACCAAGGGGTCATGTGGTCACTCCTGTGTACCCTCCTTTGTAATAAATATCACAGAGAGATCCAGAAATAAAAGCAACAGGTTTAAATCTAAACCAGCAAATGCTTTTTTAAGACAGTGTCTCTGCCATGGCCTTGAGAAAATACTGAGGTAAAAAGCTCAGTAGGATTAACAAATGTTAGACATTGCAATCAATACTGCCTACATCTGCAGTTAAACTATCCAGGGTAAAAGTTAATCTATGAACTCATAATTTCATGTAATATTATTTTAATAACTGAGATCTCTGCTTCAGGGCTTGTGACAGTGAGTACTTCCCTCTTGCAGTGAAACTGGACTGCTGAACATGTTTTTGGATGGGCATTTTTCCTTTGCAGGGGGGGAGTTCTTCTGCATGTGTTCCTGGCGAGCAGAAGAGGCAGGATTTCAGGCAAGCAGAAGAGGCAGGATTTCAGGCGAGCTGGACCTCTGATCTGATCTACTCTGGCACCTGAAGCTGGCTGGGGCTGCTGAGACACGGCTGGCCAGGCTCCCCTGCTGGCTGCTGGGGCTGAGCTCCCAGAGCCCTTCCCGGGGCTGGTCCCGTTGGCATCGCTCTCTGCCAAACTTGGGCTTGTAAAACGCAGGCTCAGCTTGGCAGCCAAGAGCACAGCGTGTTCAGGCAGCTTTGAGGTTTCACCCAAATCCCCTGCCCTTCCCTGGAAGACACCACCTGTGTTAAATTCACCCTAGGCAGGAAATGGAAGACCAAATCAGGCCTAATTAAAATTAAAATTAAAAAAAAAAAGAATTAAAAATCCTTAAAACAAACTGTGTAGTCTTTTCTGCACACCATCTGCATAGTAGCAGGGGCGATGTGCTTGATTCATACTGTGATCCGAATGGAAGTGAGAGTAAATTGAAGGCTGATATATATCAGTGCTGAGGGCAGGATTTAGACAAGTGAACAGTTGTTCCTACAGCAAAAACAGAGAATGTTGTCAAGTTTGTTCCCTAACCAAGGATTCAATCAAACACTCACCAGAACCCAGCTAAATCTCCACAACCTTTATTGCTTCCTGTACACTCACTTAAATCTTGCCTAACCCCTTCCCGTCCCAGCGCTGGTTTCCTTCTTCCTCCCGAGGGTGGTATTAGTGTCTGCCCACTAAACCATGTCAGCAGGTGAAATTTGTAGATGGGCTATGGCAAGCTATTTATCATAATTTTTGTAATTTCCGTCCCCACTCCCCAGAAAATGCAATAAACTTCTGAGCACTTCAGGCATGAAATCCACTGCCATATCCAAAAGATATGGATATCTTTCTCCTTCTGGTATGTGAATGGGGTATTTCACTGTCTCATGGTACTGCTGCAGGCACTTCAAGGTAGCTTGAAATAATTGGTATTTTTTAAGAGGAAAAACAGCATAAACACAGTTAGAACTTTTACAAGTTTTGCAAATAGATTATTCCCCTTAATGATTCTCTTTCTTAAGTCAAGTAAGAGGAGTTGTAATGAGAATTTCCTGTTGCCATTTGGAGACCACAGGGAGCTTGTGCCATCCATGACCAAGTGTGGATCTCCAGAAAGTGAAGCTGATATAAACACACGATATAACATTTATGATACAAGGCTTCCTTGTGCTCAGCCTCTCCATCCTCATGTCTTCCACATGCATTTTCCTATTCCTCCCTTCTTTCTAGTAAGCAGCAAACATGTCTGTGTTAGAAAATGTTTCTTAGAAAGGGAAGGAAGCATCCATTCAGAAAGAAGTTTTTTTGCTGCATGTTCTCATTATGCAATGCAAAATTGACTGTGCAGAGGGTAGACTTTTGCTGCTCCCAAGTTTCCCAGAGCCTTGTGTGGGTAAGGGAGCAGGACCACATCTTTTGGGAGCTACTCCATGGACTGTTAGCAAGGCTGCCCTTGGACTGCTGGGCAAAGTCACAGCTGGGAGATTGGCAGCTTGTAAAGTCCACACCCTCAGAGAACTCCACTTCCTGCTCTGGCTCTGCTGCTCTCCTCTGGAGTGGATAACAGGAGCTGACATCTGGGGTGTGACAGGAAGGTTTGATGCATTTTTGTATATAAGGTACTACTCATGAAAAAATAAATTTGGGGGGAAAATTGCCCTCAGAGAGTAATACAAGGAATTTATTGGGGAATTATTTGAGATGTATACTTAGTTCACCAGGTGGCAACAATAATTTCCCCCTATTTGTCACTTTTTAGTGGTAACTTCTTGGTGGCAGAAAGAGAGGGAAAATAGACAATATCACAGGTGTTACAGAAGAGGGGCAGCTTCAGAGAGTTTACTCTTATTCCATTGACAAGGTAGACTGGAGGAACTGGCCCCACAGATTGTGCAAGATATAAACACATTGGGTGAGCTTTTCTTCAGACACTTTCAGCCAAACACTACTACAGCTGAGGAGTGTGAGAGTGAAAAGCATAAATGTGTTGATGCAAATACAAGTCAGGGTGTGCCCATAAACAATCCTGCTGTGCTGATTCACTACATAGACATTGGAAAAATCAAACAGCTGGGCTGTTCAATCTGTATGAGTTCAATCCTTCTTCAGCATAGCCAAATTTTTATCTTTGGGTGCTTTTTTCCTTTGGTAAATCCAGTGTGGCTTGAATATTCAGTGCTGGTTTGTGCCCTCTATCCCAGAGTATGCCATATGTTACTGAAAATACCAGAGCTTTCAGTTCAAGCCAGACCCACTGTGCCTGCTCACATCACAGATGTGCAGGGTGCTGGAGATGGTGTGGGAATACTCGCACACTCACCGACTGTCCTCAAATTACCAACGAAAGGAGATTGCAAGGAAGTTGAACAAATTTGCTCAAGGAGCCAGCTGTCTACCCTCCTCTAAACATGAAAGTTAAAAGTTCTCAACAAACAAACTATTCCGGGCTTTTGATTCATATTCAACTTTTGATTAATTTCCTTCTGTGCTTCGATCACTTCCAAACTCTGCATTCTCTGGTCCTAAAGTCAAACACTGCTACAGTGCACAGGAATAGTAAAATTTATCCTCTCAGTAACTGCTTAAATCTCATCTCTAATCCTCTAAACTCCTTGATTCAGGGTAGTTTAAATTGTTGTAAATATCTTTGAGGTGGATTATGCTGCTTAATTGCCACTAAGGGAATAATAATGTTATGTGTATGTGCATACATATTATAATGTACATAGACACAGGCAGAAAATCCTTCTAGCAAAGAACATATTAAGTAATAGTTTAAACTACTCAGGATTTGGAAAAGCCTGTTAAGGGGATTAGAAACTAAATCCAAAACTGGACAAGAGGTAAAGGCAAAAATTTTCACAGATGACAATGGTTGCAACACACTATTTACTCTTTTTCTGTAAGTATGTTTTCTTTAAATGTGGTCTGCACCACTGAATCAGAGTACATGATCTTTTCTAGTAAGTCAACCTCAGCTATGTTGGTTGTATGTAAAAGCTACTTTCTCACATCTTCTTGTGAGAGACACTACTCTCACAAGAAGATGGACGTAGAATGTCCATCAGTAGCATTTCTTTCTTTGGGAAGAAATAGTTTCTATCAACCTGAAAAAAGCTGCATAATTAAATAGTTGAAAATAGCTCCCTACACGTGCATTATCCTGCTGAGTTTCTTGTGACCAATGCACATGTCCTGATGCCCGGACAACTGAGGCCAAAGGCTTTGTTCTGGAAATATGGAGTCAAATATAAACTTTCTAAAGAAAGTATCTGTGACAGTAACTGTTCCTGAGAGTGGGAGTAAAGGAATATATGAAGAAGATTTTAGTTTTTAAAGTATTCATAAGAAGAAATATTATAATAGGTATTCCCAGAATCTTGGTTCTCATGAACATGTATGTCATTGTGAGTGCCTGAACTTCATTTTTACTCTTCTTCTGCTCTGTCCTGCACACAAAATTCTGCAAATTAATTTTTCTGGAAGGTGCTCTGCTTGTCTGTGCTGACCCTGACATAAACTGGGATCTACCACTTCCAGAAAACCAATCCAAAGTACTGTAAAGAACTGATTTTCAAAGAATTTACTGAAAAGGTTAAAGACTGAATAAAAAAACATCTACTGAATGAAAAAAGTCGGGTGGACTTAATAGAAAGAAAGTAATCCCAATACTGAATGTTTCAAAATGGCAAGAAAAATGCAACAGCATTGACCCTGTGAGGGCTAATTGTTGCCCAGAATTAATTCACTACATGGAAGCAAGGGGATCATTGCACCTGTAAGTCTGAACATGAACATGGATTGAGTTTCAGAGGAAACATGCCTTGGGGCATTGCCTGTCTTTTATCATCTGAAATAAAGCTACTTTATTACAAACACACAGTAATTGAGTATACTTAAATGATTGTCCTCTTTCTACACACACTAAATCAGCTTTTTAGCCTAGAGTTTATATTCTTGATTAAACCAGTTTGATCTTGTTCTGTGGTCAGAAGAAGAATCTCCTCTCTGGACGATAAAGTACTCATTCTTCTTACTACCTTTTGCCTATTCTTTGGCTCATCTGCCCAAGGTACCATTTTTGATTCAATGCTCTTTAAAAGTCTTAATTTATAAAACAACACGTGGAAATATCAAGGGTGCATTAATGTTACTGAAATCTCTTTAGCATTCTTGTTTTACATGTCTTACCTATTCTTTAGGCTCAAGGTCCTCCTTCTTTCCACTGCTTATACAGCACCTTGGAAAACAGTTTTGATCCATGATCTGTTCTCCTTGGATCTGGCCAGATCTTGGATCCATACCTGTGTGGTGTGAAGCCAGCACAGCCACATTTAGAGCCATATCTAAGAGTGTGCTAAGGTCAAGGTCAGATGTGGTCTTGTGTGACCTGTGAATGCAGCAGGGTGCTCTGTGGTCCTGCTGCTCCTCGTGTACAGGCACGGGGGTGCAAGGAACAATTTTTAATGCAGCAAACAAGGTTAGTTTTTAAACAGCTGGAGATGGAAGCAAATATCCCTCTGTAGAGCCAAAAGTCCATGTTGCACAGTACAATCTGTTTAGACTGCTAAATATATTTTGGGTTATGTTCCTTTCTATACAGTTACAGTTTTTAATGTCCTATGCATTAATTCATCAAAGTATGCTTAGACACAGCTGGGAAGTAGCTTGATAAATAGGGATCTGCATGTACTTGAGACTAGGTCCAATAAAGGACGTGGTGACTGGCAAGGAAGGGGAGGAAGTTGCCCATTCCCAAGAAGGAGTCTAGGGTAGGCTGTGGGGTTCAGTGTCATCCCTGTAAACTATCCCTGTAGAAGAGCTTTACACTTTCCTGTTGGGAAAGGCAAGAGGCAAGGGTTACAGTACAGAAACTGGACCTGTTTCTCTATCATTTATTTGCACTTACTGATAAAATGCAAATAATTTTAATACTTTGTGCTTTTTATGGGGAGGGATTTTTTCATTGATTTCTGCCAGCCTCCAGCCTTGGCTGTGCATGAAGCTTTTGAAGGAAGAGACATTTAGTTTAGTTCTTTCATCATTATGATCTGTTCTATTGATCCCTTCCCGCTGCCGTGTTTGCTAATTTCCTGGCATACATAAAGGGTGTTCTGTTTTTTGTAACAAAATTCAGCAGCTCTACCCATTCCAGAAACAGGAAACTGAGGCACGGGACTGGGAACTGGCCAGTCATCAGAACTGGAAGACAAGTCCAGCAATCACAATGTGCCATCTTCTGGCCCACTGTTGATTTTGGCAGACATTGAAACTGTGCCCTAGGTTTAGTCACCTTCAATGGTGAGCAGCTTTTCTGTTGCTGGCAAGCAGGCTGTGTCCTCAGCAGAGCTGCTGGCAGCAGTCCATGGTTCTTCCATTTTCTGTTTTCCAGGTCATCCTTGCTTGTTTTGCTTTTCATCCCCTTTTCATGGAGAGCATGATTTCAGAGATGATCTGATTCCTCTACCCGGGTAGTCAGAATGATGGCTGTGATCATGCTTATTCACAAGGAAAAGGGGTAGGAACGAGGAAGAAAGACCAAGAACATTATCCAAAATTCCAATATTTGAGAGGATAGGTATGAAAACGAACAAATTTATCAACTAGATTCTTTCTGGACAGTGGGAAAATGAGATGAAAAGGGAGAGAAACAAAGCTAATAACAACCACTCTATTACCAGTCATGGACATACTGCAGTGGCTTTCAGGCGCATCAGTAGGACTCATATAAGATCTAGAAGAAATCACAACATATTGTAAGCTTTCCTCTTTGGTAAATAAAACACAAGTAAAGAATCTCCTCAAAGAACATAACTGAATTTAAGTTACACATATATCAGAATACTGCCCCCGAAGAAACTGGCGGATTCTTTTTTTAGCAGATAATTTATTTAAAAAAAGGAATTTGTGGTGTGATTGAAAGAAACAGTAGCTGATGTGAGGGTTCTTGAACAGCTCATCCTGGTGTTGGGAGAGATGTGGCTACATAGAAGGCAAGTGCACACCAATTCACATCCACAGCAAAGACTGAGTGTTTCTTCAGCTTGTGTTTTGGAGGTGGAAGGAGGGAAAAAGTTGTGAAAGTAAACAAGTAAAAAGGGAATAAATACTCTCCAGAGTAAGATACCAGATAGAAAAAAATTATTAACCACAACTAACCTGATATGAGTTGGGGTGGGATAGGTAAAGCAGAAAAGCTGGCCCATGAAGAGTCAGAGCAGGGACTGGACTGCTGAAAGGTTATCGAGATATTTTCAAAGGATTGGGATGTTTTCCAGACATATTTCATCTTGAAACAGAGATTTGGCCAGGATAGTCAAAATGCCTGCGTAACCACGGCACTAAGGGCGAGGGGGGAGCAGCAGCCACGGCAGTGCGTGGAGAGAGGCGGTGTCAGTGCTGCAGGCGCCGCGCCCCCTCCAGGTGCTGACCTGGGGCCACCCTCCACACGGGCAAATGCTGCGTTTGCCGAAGCCTGGCGACCTCTTCCGAGTACGACAAACTGCTCATTACCAAGTGCCTGTAAGGAAAGACACGTTAACCCGCCTTGGCAGGAGCAAAAATAGCCTCAGCGCTTGGTGCCAGAGATAAATATTGGCGAATGCTATTGGATAAAGAAAGCAACCACCTCACTACGTCTTGGACACCAGCAGGTAGCTGCAGATGGTGGAATATGCTGTTTTGGATCAAACCTGCAGTGGAAGAATACTTCTGCTGCCAACAAGATGCGCTAACAGGACTCTCAGGGATCAGAGGTGTGGATGATGGCATTCTGCGGTAGAGCTGCAGAGACACTGAAATGGAAACTGCCATAGATCACACTCTTGTTTGTTTGCTGTGATGAACCAAGAAAATAAAGTCATAGTAAAATACTAATAATTGTCCTATCCACAGTAATAATAATAATATTGCAGCAGACTGTAGCATCAGACCCTGGACACTTAGAGCATGTCAACATTGAGTGCAAAAGCAGGAGCAGTGAAGCGCTGGCTAAACCTGCCAGTCAGGGCTCATGAGCACTTGTGGGGCTTGGGGAAATAGGAAGCAATGCTATGGGCTGTATTCCCAGGAGCCTGGAGCAAAACTGGGAGGGTCTTTCTACAGCAGCCCTCTTTAACTGACCCATTTTGGTATGGGTCAGATGGAGGACACACTGAACTACTAGGTGCCACCAAAATTAAACAGTAGCTCATCTTGGCAGCTGTGTAGTTTCAAATCCAAATTACACATCTACTTTCAGGAAGGTGTTTTTATTATACTTTGGAGTGAAGCAGTCATACCAGGCCTTTAGTCACATTGGGTTTTCCCCCATCACAGACAGACAGCTGGGAAAGCTATTAAAATTCCCAGCTGTGGCTTTAAGAAGGTTCAAGGAGCAAACAAAACACATAGCAAACCAGCCTTGAACTCTGAAGGAACTCTGTCTCAAGTATCAGTCCCTATAACACTCAATGTCAAGATGCATCTCTATGGCATTGCCTATGGCTAGCAGTACAGGATACAGGATTGGAGGAGAAAGAAAAGATGCACAGGAGGGATATTGCCTACCACAACAAAGACCTTCCCCACTGGTGTTCAGAGAGGCAATTACAGCCAAAACTTTTTCCTTGAGACATGTGAGGCACAGGAAGGCAAACTGCACAGATCAGGCCACAAAATTCCCAGTTTGGGAAGGATGGTGGTGCATGGGCTTCTCTATTGCTGATGCCAAAAATTTGTCAAGTTTTACAAATAGACAGATTGGATTCAGTTCTATGTACATTCTACTGAAATCTGATTATACAAATGCTGAAAGTATACAGGTTTTTGAGTGATCAACTGCAGTACCAATGCATAAGTGCCCTTCCCACCTTGCCTTCTCCCAGCAAGAAAAATGTATTTCTAGTTGCAGGTGTTAGGCACAATTCTCATGTATGGACTTCAGAGGAATGTATTGGCAAGCTAAATCTAAAAGCAAGCCTAGGGAGTGATATTTAATTTTGCACTGGAACTTGGGAGATCAGTGACTCACTAGGGGGCCAAAATAAAGTCTTTTTACCCCTCTAAGCCTTAATTTCCCCATCTGGAGAAGAACTGCTGCAATATTTGCCGCTGTAAAATGGGCTACTTGCAACTGGGTATTATTGTTGCCTGAAACGAATGTGACAAATGGAATGCTGTGTGATGAACAGCTTCCTCGTCCCCGAGTTGGGAGCACAAGGGTGGGATTGTGTGGGAACTGTGAGAACACAGCACATGACCAGAATCATGCATGGGCAGCAGCAGGATAGGCAGGGGAAGGAGAAAGCCTGAATGTTGTCCTGTCTCAGAGCTCTCTCTCCTGCTTGGACACCAAATAATAAGGTCAGCTGTGATTTTAAACAACTCAAAGAGCAATTCCTAATCTTTTTCCATCTGGACTTCCATTTCCTGGATATCTCACGTAATACTACATGCTTTTTTTGGATCAAAAGTCTCATCAGGATGACTCTGTTTCCATTTCTGTGAGACAATAATAGGGATAAAGCTCAGGTAGCCAGGCTAAATGATCTGCATTTTTTGTTCATCACAGGAAGTGTGCCAGCTGCTTGCATGATGGGCGAGCTCTCCGAGGCCACGCACGCAGTGAGATGCTGTGCCAGTTGTCTGGATAGCTCTGCTTTTCCCAAGGGAATGAGTCACTGACGCAGTTACCGCTCCACCCCTGATATTGGTTTCTAATATCTTACCCTGGCAGGAGGTCAGGAATCCAGGAGGACCCAGATTTGGGTCCAGGCTCCTGTTCTGTTTCCTTCCCTTTATGGCAGTAATGGATTTCCTGTGCTTCCCTCCCTTTCCTCTACTATTTCTTTATAGATGTGACCATTATGTAGCTTGGAGAAAATGGATTACCAGGCAACGCTTGTCATTGCCACCACTCTGCCACCCATTTGTCTGTTTGCAGAACAGACTCATTGTGCAGAGGTTTTTAATTGCTGTATTTGTTTTAGTAATTTTGTGTGAGGCCATGGTGTTTCAAAGCCATGGCAGGCTGTGAGCTATTGTGCCTGTCACCTACATTTCCCCATCTGCAGCAAATCACTGAGAGAGACTTCTGGGTGTTTTTTGCAACCTCTGGATGGAGTGAGTCAGCATTCCCTTGAAGGCTCCATCACAACCATTGTCATTTCCTCCCCCTCAACATGGCATGTGGCCAGAGGCACCTGCAGAGCCAGGGGAGTGGAGTTACAAATGGGTGCACCTCCCTGATATGAAGCAAGCATTTTGGTGAAGGCATCTGTGCCAGTGCCACCCACAGTGTGCAGCCAGCAGGGAAGGGAGTGATGGAGGGCCTCATTAGACAGACAGGCTGGTACTTGTGGCTGGCAAGTGCTGGCTAAAAGCATTGCTGTGCTCCTCTCGGCCCACAGGCATGCTCTGCCCATCGCTCCACAGAAGCACCCTGAGACAGGAGCTGCTGTTCAGATAGATGCCTTTGGAAAATGAATAGGATAAAAAGTATTTTGGAGGTTGCTATTTCATTAACAGTGCTTGTACAGCTTTCTGAGAAGTGTGAACATTTCCTGCTTCCAGCCAGAGTCTTAATTCCCACCACACTAGGCTTGACCCCAGCTCCCACTAACCTCTTCTCTGCTACTGCTGTTCTTCCCCAAACCTGCTCCTGCACTCTTCCCAGCCCCTCTTTCTGGATGATGCCAAGCCTCTGTCCTGCACTGACCCTCCAAATCAGGCTGTTGATGCCACACAGTGATGATACAACCCCTCTGCACATGTGATAGTTGGTGCCCCATATCTGCTGCTGTTGGGGAACACAAGTAGCTCCATTGCACGGAAGGGTGGGAGGCGGTTATGGATCCTCAGTCTCTCAGTCAGGAAATGCTTCAGTGCTTTCATCCTCTTTCTCCACCAATTCAGGTTGAATCAGTCCCTATTGCTACTGCTTATCCCCATTTCACAAACCTGGTTTAAGAGATCTCCTTTCCTATGTGTGAGGCCACATGTCCTCTCACATAAAGCCCACTCAAATGACTTTACTTGTTGCTTCTTCATTTTCTGTTTTGCCTTACATTGCTCAGATAATTTGATATTCAGGAAAGGAATGATAAATTTATGAGATTTTTCAGGAATTTCTATAAGCATCATACATCCCTGGAAAGCTGTCATTACATATGTTACTAGCTCAATTTTTTAAAAAACCCCAAACCAAATTACATGGAAGAATAGTTTTAGTTTAAAGAAATTGTATTTCTATTTACAGTCAAGGAAATTGATGTCTTTAAAAATCTAACAGTGTTGTTTGCAACAGCTGGTTTGGTTTATGAAGCTGCTAAGACTAGAGAGAGAAGTGTCTGCGACGGTGATTTTATACTTCAGAATACCAGTAGTCTGTTTGTCCTTGCTTAACTTCTTCTATGCCATGCCCCAGTTCACATTTGGAGCTATATTTTATCTCCAAGTTCCTATTATTTCTTACAGGTTAGCACAACATATGACCTATGACATTGCAGCCGTAAAGAAACTAGGCACGTGTGATTTTTCCTTCAGTTTTCATATCTCAGTGCTCTGGCCATTTAATTTAGTTTCCCAGGTGCTGACAGCTGGTAATGTTCTTAACTGCTCTCCCCTGTTGGTAAGTTATGGATATTTCCTAACTGGAGTTTAATTGTAACTTTACTTCACTTGAAATGCCAAAGGTCCTTGGAATCCATTCCTCCTTCAGGCTGATTATGGCACAGGAGATAATACTGTTTGGGGATGGTGAACCTAAATTCCTGATGAGTGTCTTCTAAGGCAAACTGACATTTATGGTGTTCCTCATTATGACATGACTGTCCAGAGCTGACCCAGAGGACAAAATCCCCCAATTTTTTTAGGTTACACCTTCCATATATAGAAAAACTAGCATCAAAACTGTAGTTTGAGTTTCTCACTCAGGCTCAGAGAGAAAATAGCAATAATAGATTTAAAGGAAGAGCTGTTCTGTAGGTACCAAAGGTAGGAGCAGGGTATTGCACCAACCCAGCCCTGTGAAGCAGGATTCAGTGCTACAAGTACTATCGTGTACCCGCCACATTGAGTCTGTGTTTCTCCCCTTTTCCCTAGAATGACATCTGCCTGTTCTCAGTGTTGGACACACTGTGCAGTGCAAGGCTGTCTCATCAACAGGGCATTGATGTGGTCCTCCCTTGGTGGCCTTGACAAAGTGGTCAGGATGCTAGGGGTGGCCTCAGAGCCCATCCTGTGAACCTGTTGTCCTCCATCCTTCAGCCAGTATCAATGATGGTTGCCGTGGCTGCCTTGCTTCCCAAGTGGGCAGAGTGACACCAGTGACATTCCATCCCCTTGGGCTCCTGCTCTCTGGATGAAACTTGGCCAAGGGACCCCAGGGTGCTGGGACTTCACTGTGAGAAAGTGCACGTGACTTGTAGGACCACAAGCATGTCACTGATCATGCATCAGTGTTACTCAACATCAGCCTTCCTGACCCTCACTGGGAATTAGAGACCAAAAAGGCTATTGGTGCTGCCATGGAGTTTGCCCATAGCTTTGCTCAAAGGGTGACGTAGGCCTTCACTATATCCTAGGGGGCAAACTGTGGTTAGACTGTGAGAACAATAAACTGAAGGCAATGAGCAATAAAATAATGGTGAAATGTTCTGGTGCTGTTGAAACAGAGAGGCTGAGGTGGGGAGGGCAGGACTGATTGATGTTCCCTCTCCTGAAAGGTGAATTCACTTCACCTAGAAGCATTGAATACTATAACTATTCAATGCTTCTGCACCTATGGCAAGCTGGACTCAGATGGAGAGAACTTGATAAAAAATGAAAATGTCATCTCTTTTGTTCTGCCTCTACTCTGTATATTCATACCTCTGTGTACCTGGGAATATCTAACCTATGCATGGAAGTGTCAGCTTTGATGGGTTATGTTCCTGCTCCCTAGGAGAGAATAGAGGAAAGCTTGTTGTGAGAACCACTCTGAATTGGGTTCACTAGTTTCACCATGAAAGAAAAGAAGTTTGGCAAAACTTGACCCTCATTTTATAAATCCTCAACAAGTTGGCTGGGATTCATCTTCTTATTTTTTTGCTTTTCTCTGCAGCTGCCAACTGCCCGCTGCCTGTTCAGCAGCCGATGGGGAAGGATTGGCCCACTGGGAGAAGGTGTTATAATCCTCCTGGAGCAGCTGCCCCAGATTTACTGCTTGCTAGTGAACCCTGGAGGCAAAAGGACCAGTCTTTTCCCTCCCAGGTACATGAACACTCCTGGGAGCCTTGCATGAGGCTGGGAAGGGTGGTGAGGCAAAGGCTGTATTGCATTGGAGGGCTTGGAGAAGTGCTGCAGCAAGCAAAAGACCCCATGCATAGGGAGACCTGCATGTCTTCTGTGCCCTTTTCCAGACACTCTATGGGATTTCATGATGCTGAATTGTGAGTTAGTCTAACACAGATCCAGTAAAGAGAAGCTAGGAAGAAGCAGACAGTTTTGTTTGGTGTTTTTTT
>VZRH01005110.1:1917157-1935873 GCA_013397555.1 Urocynchramus pylzowi | reverse complement strand
TTCAAAATATCCTTTCTTGTGGAGAAGAACAAGAGGAAGGGACGAAGGAGTGTTGTGGGCTGAACTCTTTAAGTTGGTCAACTTCTGTATCTATATATCTATATCTATATCTATATCTATATCTATATCTATATCTATATCTATATANCTGTATCTATATATCTATATCTATATCTATATCTATATCTATATCTATATCTATATCTATATAATCTATATCTATATCTATATCCCAGAAAGTCAACTCTTGCCTGGGCTGCATCCAAGAAATGTAAGGTTGAGGGAGGTGATTCTGCCTTTCCAGATTGCTCTCATAAGACCCCACCTAGAATCCAGCTCTGGGGCCCCCAACTTAAGAATTCAAGGACATGAACCTTTCTGGAGCAAGTCCAGAGGAGGGCAAAGAAGAAGGTCAGAGGGCTGGAGCATATGAAGACAGGCTGGAGCATATGAAGACAGGCTGAGAGGTGGGGTTGTTCAGCCTGGAGAAGGCTCCAAGGAGACCTTGTATCATCTTCCAATACTAAAAAGGCTACAAGAGAGCTGGAGAGGAATTTTTTATAAGTGATAGAAGAAGGGGCAATGGCTTTAAACTGAAAGAGGGTAGGTTTAGGTTAGATATTAGAAAGAAAATATTTACGTTATGAGGGTGAGGCACTGAACAGTTTTCCCAGAGAGGTTGTGGATGCCTCACCCTGGAAGTGTTGAAGGCCAGGCTAGATGGGGCTTTGAGCAACCAAGAATAGTGGAACATGTCCCTGCCCATAACAGGGGGGGTTAGAACTAGATGATCTTCCAACACAAACCATTCTATGATTCTTTATCTGTATCCATGAAGTATGTGTTCTAATACATGTCACTTTCAGGTTCTTCACACTTTTAAACCTAAGGAAATTTAATGCAAATCTGCAGTTTACAGGAAACAAGACCATCACAAGTTTTCTTTCCTCTGAAACTGCATGTGTCAGGCTATGCTCTTGGTGGCAGGAAAGCCTCATGGTGGGTGGGTAAGTGCTATGGTATGTACCTACAGCTAGCAAGTGTACTTTTTATCAAAAAGCTTTGGGCAAAGAGCCATGTTAGATGATGGAAGCGCAGCCTCTGTCCTAGGCAGGACATGCAGCTGTGGCACAGCTGAGGATATGCCAGCTTCGAGTGGCTCCATCTGAAGGGCTCGGTGCTAAGTGGTGTTACAGCCCGTGTAGTATCCCTGGCCTTGTGGCATCCTGTACTTTTGGCTCATGGGAATATGCAGAATGGAGCTGCACCTCGTTGTCCTCCAGAAAGCAGTCCCTCACAGGGAGCCCACATTGCCACTGAACAGGCAAAGGTAAAATGACAGCTCTGACTCCCGTTCAATATTTTTCTGAATGGTGTTGAAAATGCCCCTCATCATAATCTACTCAGTAATAAAAAAATGATCATTTTTATGTCATTCAGCAGAAATGTATGGTAAATGAGATTCAAAGGATTAATGCACAAAGGAAATGTCAATGTTAATCTATAGACAGTCCCTTTAGTCCTGCTTGTCATAAATTCAGAGCAAGAGAGTTTGCAGACTGGCTTGGGAAGGATAAAATCGAAGGATTAAACAAACCATAACTCAATCTTTCGGTGCCTTGAATTCTTACTTTTGGGGGATTTTCCTCTGTAGTTTTTCTTAAAAGGACATATATCTTTAGTGAGAGAGAGAAATTACAAACATTAGATCGTGAAAGTTGGGCTTTCTTATAGTCATGCTTGCACAGGCGGGCTCTAACTCAAATCAGCTGTGTCTGTGGTTTAAAGCTGTGCTAGTATCTTTTATTGCTAACACTGAGCTACTTGGGTTACTCACTGTTGTGTCTTCTATGGGAATATAGGAAGAGACAGGCTGGCTTTGTCTCCCTTCTGACAGGGAGGCTCTGTATTTACCCATCCTCAGCAATCAGATCATAAAATTAGAGCTTCACAATTGTTGTTGGTGGGTTCGTGGTGTTATTTTGTTTTGTTATGTTTTCTTAGATGAATGTTAAATTTGTTTTGCTTCCCAGTATTCCAGCTCATCCTGAAAGGAGGGTGTGGATCTCTGGATAATGTGAAGGACAGCTCAGGTCTGATTTTTTTCTCTGGATGAAGGACTCAGTCTTACACCAGGATTCTCAAGGGTAGTACTTTCTGCTCATTCACAGACTGCAGTCTGCCTGGTGCCAGGCCCTGCCCAACTTCTTAGCGTAGAAAATGTGCATTCAATTGCATGTCTAATTTGTTCACAAATTTTCCACAAGTGTTGAACCAAATCACACTGCAAAGACTATGCCTAGTTATGTGCCTAACTCAGCATTTGCACACAAAATTGCCTAATGAGCATGTGCAATTATGGCAATTAGACTTGTGAATTAAGCATGCAAATACCCTAGCATTTGGGTTAGAGAGTTATAGCCCATATCACTAGAAATAGCATAACCTATTTTCAATATGATGAAAAAGCATATCCACATTTTCCAGTGTGACCACGTTCATGAAAAGAGAGCATTGTAAGACCTTTGGCTTGGGGAGGAAAGACTACAAGCTCTGGGCAGAGACCATAAGGAATCTGCAAATGAAATGAGACTTTAGGTGCTTCTGCTTCCTGTCCCAGGTGTCTCTTACTCATAATGAAATACCAGCATGCTCTCACAGAGCATACCTTGTCTTAATGGGGTTATTCACATGCGGCCTCCATCATCAGGAACTGCTGTAAAAAAAGTGGACAACTTTCCTTCTATTATAGAAATACAATATCCTATTATATATTCCTTTCTACTATAAGTACAGTACAATGCAGAACTACCCTATGCCCACACGAATGTTGCTGCTGAATTTGTAGGTTTCTAAAATAATTCCACTTTGAGGCATTCTCATCCTACTGAGGGAAGGCACTGCTGGCTGGCTGCAGCACAAATCCCAGTGTAAGGTGTGAATTCATTTGGCAGCTGCCAGGACTGAGATTTTTGCATCAGTTATTGCTGCCTTAGTGAAATAAGGTTAACAAACACAGAGGTGAGCAGGTGGTCAGAGATAAACAGGTGAGGGAGCACATTTCTGCAATAAAGAAAAGTCTTGGGAGGGAAACCATACCCCCCCTTAAATTTCTGCTTCATTAAGGTGATTTCAAGCTCGCTGGGAAATCAAGGTCTTCGTAGCTGATCAGCGCAAACAAAAATAATCCAGGTGGCAAGTCTGATGAGATATGACCTTGTTCAAAATCAATAGACTGTTCCCCTTCCACCGAGCACAACCGACTCTCGAATGAGTTTACTTCAACAGAGGCATTTCCCTCACAACATTAACATTTTAATTGCTTGTGCAGGATTTTCTGGAAAATTAACCCGGCGCTGGTTGAGCACCGGGTGAGGATGCTGGGCGCAGGGCTGGGAGCGCAGGCGGTGCTGCGGGGAGCTGCAAACACATACCGCCACCTAAAGGAAAGAAACCTGCAAGGAAGCCGCGGAAAGCGGCTCCTTTCCACTGACTCTCTGTCAGAGCTGGTTACAACAAAGAGGCTTAATTTGCTCTTCGCAGCCTGCCTCCCCGATGCCTTCCGAAGAGCTGTCGCCCTGGCAGAGCAGGACAAGTCCATCAGCATCATGTACTCTCTAGCAGGACCAGTAACACAATGGTCGCACACCTGGCAGTGGGCAGGGGTAACTTCTCAAGTTGTCCCAACTTCTTTGTGTGTCTGGGCAGCCTTGTAGCAGGGCCACAATTTAGGTGCAGCCAGGTCTTGTGTCAGGGGAGATGCCCGGGGAAGGATCTGCTGGGGAGCAAAACCCCACCTGTGCTGCAGCACAGGGCTGTGGCGTTGCTCCCACTCCTGCTGCCATGTCCTGTGGGGCTGGGCCAGCTGGGAACAGGAAGAAAGCTCAGCCCAAGACATCAGTAATGGATAGATGAGGAGGGTGGGTGGCAGCCTAGTAGGTGGTCTTCAGATCATGCCTGATTTTACTTCATTATCTAATGTAGATTGCATAAATGCCAAGGGGACAGGACTGAGATCTGCTCAGCCCAGCCAAATATCTTAACTCCTAGTACTAAAGAGACAAGCTTCTTTTGAGCAGTCTTTTTCTGGCTTCATTCCTGGCTGCACAGAGGAGGCAGGCAGAAGAAACTATTTACAGAGAATATATTCCCACAGAGTATTCCCAATCCGTTTATGAGCAAAGCCTGTGAAAATAAAGGGATGGGGTGGGGGAGGGGAAGGGAATCTTCCCCCTGCCTTCTGTAAGCTTGTGGAGCATAAAGGAAAGAACCTCTTTCAAACACATATAGGCAACACTGAGCTGCAGAACTGTGTCCTTGAGGTGTGGCTGACATGTCAGCCCACAGGCTTGAGCAGGCTCTGTACCAAATCACTAGCAATGAAAAAACCAGGTGAGTTTGGGAACTTCCCGTGGTTTGGAGTGCTGTCCAATTTCCCCAGCGAGTGGCTGCCAATATCACATTAACACCTTGGCTGCCAGTAAGGTGGGGCTCTCAAAGGCTGAGCCGGTGAGTGAAGGCTGGAGGGGGGTGGAGGCACGTGTAGCTGCACACTAAAAAGCAGCCTCTGCAGGGGTGGGCTGAGGTGAGGGGAGCCTGTGCTCACACAAGCCTTTTTGGTGTTTCAAAGGCAAAGCTCTGGTGTTTTGGGGCACTTTTGGAGAGCAGTAATGTTTCCTTAAGTGCATGCTGATGGACAGACTTACACACAGTGCCTCCTGCCTAAGATGAGCCTGCAGCCCTTTACCTGATGTCTGACTTCAAGTAATGGGTTGCACCCAAGTGCTTGGCATCACACATGGCTGTCCTGGGAGGAATGATGTCTCAGAGAGACAGGAGGTTATGCACAGACAGCAGTGCCCCGCTGAGCAGTCATGACCAGCACATTCCTGGGATTCCTGCAGGGCCAGCCTCAGTCTGCAGCTCAGAGCTCACCCGGTGAGAGCACTTCTGCTCTGGTGGGACACTGGGCCACTGTTCTCTGAGGTCAAACCGTTGCCAGTTCACAGCTCCAGGAAAGCTCTCCAGGAAAGCTGCAAGGTCACTGGCAGGCAGAATGGATATTGTTTTATCTTATGTGAGTTATTTTCTTTTAGAAACTGATTATGATCTCAGCATCCCTGCTCAGTGTGACCCTGAAGCAGGTTTAGGACGTATCTGTCTTGTTTGTGCTGTTCTACATTGTAGCTTACAGCCTTGGTTTCAGTACAGAATGTGCTTGCTGGGAAGTAAGTTTCTCAGACTGAAAGGAAAATTAATGTGACTTTTCTTCATAGAGAACTTTAATTTTATTTGTGGGAAGTTCTTTACAATGATGTATCTGTGTTTGAGGTATTTTTAAAACTACCTTAGGATCTTTTCAATTCAATACATCTTTTCCTTTTGATGTCCAGGTGTGTTCGATTCTGTGAGCCAATGAGCATCTGTGTTCAGGTGGGGTTTTCAGTCCCATGCAATACCTGCATTTGCAGTGGAAGGCACTAGCGTCTTGCTCTCTTCCATCTGTGGTATTGCTTAATGGATTGGAGGTAAATGTAACAGGGTAGGAATGAAAAGAGGGATTCTCAGATGGGCTAGGGTACTGTAAAGCACTGTTTTAAAACCTGAATATAGCCTCTCATTAATTAACACTACAGTTGTATGGACACGGTCATAATAAGTGCTGGAAGGAACAGTGTCCTGTAGGGAAAGCAGTTGATGACACTTCAAACAGATTTCTGTGTAGACTTGAACAAAAAGCTGTTTACTCCTCTGTGCCTTAATTTTTACATCTGATTAGAGGCGTTATGATTAAAGCTGATGAAGCATTTTCAATTCAATGACTAGAGAAGTTGGTTCTGGCTAAAAGGACTGAAGGAGTATTTCACAGCTGTTCCTCCCATGGAGCCAAGGAATTCAAGTTGTCCATTTCTAAAAGACAGAGAAAGGATTTATTTGAAATTTTATGTACATTAATTTCATGTTATGTACAAATTACTATACTTTATTATTCTATTGAATTTTTTAATATTACCTGTATATCTTGTAGGCATTAAAGCATTTTAATATCATGCCTTAACATTTTTTATATGAATTCAGTGGACTACTTTTATGTTTGTTAATTAAATGCTTCGGCTTTTTCAGAGATAAATGCTTTTGCAAACTTATTGGAAATTTCCTTTCTGCTCTTTACCTTCTGATTTAGAAAGTACTGGATCCACCTTTGCTGATGTTTCTGCACTTGTAACATGGCTAGGGCCAAGGATTAGGTGATCTTTGTGTGTTTTGGGGGCTGTGACAAAGTACTGCCAATGAATGTCCATAAGGCAGAGTCAGTGCTTCCATGGCACGAGCTGCCGCAGCAGTGGCTCGGGATGGCCCCTTTGCATGCCAGCCACCATCCAGCTTTTCTGGCATTGCCTCTCTGTATGGGGTCTGGCTGAGCAGAAGCTGATGTTCCCCCAGCAGCCCTCACAGAGCTGGGCTTTGCACTGATAGCTGGGAAGGCGCTGATAACACCCCAGTGTTTTGGCTACTGCTGAGCAGTGCCCACAGAGCACCAAGGCTGTCTCTTCCAGACTCCACTCTCACCAGTAGGCTGGGGAAGGGCAAGATCTTGGGATGGACCCAGCCAGGACAGCTGACCCAAACTGACTGAAGGGATATTCATACCATAAACTAATTCCATTCCAAAGGCTGAGAGGATGGAGGAGGGGAGGGTATTTGTTACTGCAGTGTTTGTCTCGTGGAGCTGCCACTCTGTGTACTGAAGTCCCGCTTCCCAGGAGGTAGCTGGACATCATCTGCTGATGGGCACTAGAGAATAAATATTGTTTTCCTTCGTTTCCACACATGACCTTTGTTTTTTTTTCATTAAACTGCCTTTACCTTGACCCACATGGGTTTTTTTTTCATCCTATTTTCTCCCCTGCCCTGTGTTGCTGAGGAGAGAGTGATAGAGTAGCTTGGTGGGCACCTGGCATCCAGCCAAGGCCAGCCCATCACAGTCCTTTTTGGTGCTCAATGTGAGACATGAGACAGTGGCAGTTTCTTAATAAGTGTGCTACAGCTGTAGTAGCTGTGAAGTGGCAAACACCTGCACAGGCCACGGAGTTTGTTGGCTGCACTGTTTATCTCTATTTTGCTGAGCTTGGAAACATGTTAGTACAAGAAACAGCCCTGTGCTTTGCCCTGGCATTGATGGCCTTGCTGTGCTGGGGGAGCTGGGAGATGGTGAGGGAATACATCTCCCTCCTCCTACCCAGAGTTCATGTGGATGATTTTATTATGAGGTTCCTGAGATTCCTGTTCCCCCTTGTGAGCTCTTTAATACTGGTAATTAACACTGTAGAATGTCTGGGGAATCTGGTGTCATCCTGGTGTCAGAGAAGACAACTTTTAGGTCAGGAGAGACTGAAATGTGTCTGGACGAAGCAGATTCCTGGGTGGCAGGGTGTGTGAAAGGATTTGGGCAGGTTCCTAGAATGGTTGTCATGTCCCATAGCCTGGGACTTGAAACCCAAACACAAAAGTAACCCTGACAAACTGGCGTGCCCCCTGACAGAAGAGTGCTTTGCTTACCCCAGTGAAAACCAGTTTCCATCAGCATACTGTCAGAGGTCTGTGGTTGAGACAGACACACAAACACTACAGTCATCACTCCAACAGTAAAAAAGAGACAGTGGATAAGGAAAACAACGGGTCCATATCACCTGTTAGTAAGGGAGAAGGAAGAAGAGGAAAAGTTTGTTCAAGAAGCTGATCCTTCAACAAAGAAATTAGAGGAATGAGTGAGACAATTCAGGCAGGAAGCAGAAAATACCTGGTCCCTGACCACAAAATTTCAAGTCATGTATAAGGCAGTTGTCTTCTAGAGCAACTGGAAGCCCTACTTCCTGGGAACTAGCTGGGCATCACCTACTGGTAGGAAGTAGCGAATAAATATTTTGTTTTTTTTCGCTTCTGTGCATAGCCTTTGTTTTTGCTTTATTAAACAGTCTTTATCTTGACCCAAGTGTTTTTCTTTATCTTATTTTCTACACACCCTGCCCTCCCCAGCTGAGAAGGGGGGTGGTAAGAGTGGCATGTGAGTACCTGGCATCTAGCCAAGGTCATCTCACCACATTTCTCCAGGGCAAGTCATTGGCAAGTTCAGAAAATAGTTTAGAAATAAAAAGCTCACTATGGCTTTGCCTGAGCCCACTTCTACCATTATGAGAGTCTTGAGGCTCTGCAAGGGGGCAGGGCTAACCAGCACCTTCAGCCCTTCTCAAAGCAGGTGATGCCTGCAGAAGCAGACCCAAGACATTTGCTGGGTGCCAAATGACGCAGTGGGGGTGCTGTAACCTCCTGGGAGCCAGTGAAGGACTCCTTGCCCCAGGCACTTTGATGATGTTGGTCCCACCTTGGGACTTCTGTGGAGTGACTTTGATGGGCCCTGGGGAGAACCAGCCACAACCTGCATTTTCCTCACTTAGCATACCCAGTCCACAGCCATGCCTAGATGGCCTAGAGCTGGAAGGCTGCATAAGAGTCCCACATACATCCCAGGGGAAAACCTGTCTTTGAAGAATGGAAAAGGTGGGCTCGGGGGAATATGTATCTGTGATTAATCTGTTCAGCCACTGGGTGCCAATGTTGGCTCATATTTGATAATCCAATACATTTTTTCTATGAGAAGAGGAATTTTTAAAACCTAAAGGAAAATGCTGTAGGTTTGAGAGGCTGCAGAGACTGAAAAATATCCCTGAGAGCATGTGCATTTTCCTTCAAACAAATCTGGAAGTGGAGTGTCAGGAAGGCATCCATGAGGGGTGGGGAGACAGGGGAGCCCTAGGTTAACAAAAGAAAGAGAGGGACCCTTAATGAAATGGGCTTGCTGAGAATTATGAATCTGTGAGCCTATGTCGTGTGGTGATTAATGATGAACCACTGTTTTAACTTCGGATCAAATAATGGGTTGCCTCTGAAAAGCTTCATTAATCACTGTTAGAAATAGGCCTGCCAATTCATTACTTCAGGGCAGACATGAGCTGAACAGTTCAGCAAATTTCAGGATTGAGTGACTCTAGGCAGGGGATGGTTAAAAAGAAAGCAGGGGTCTAATCTGTGTTTCAATGCATTGGGATTTATGAGTGAAGAATATCCTCTCATTGGCAGTTTCCTCTTCTTCCCCTCCTCTCCCACAAAATCTTTTTGCTGATTGTGATCTGGGCACAATGGACAGAAAACACATGCCATTCAGGGCCACGTCTGGGCTGGATTCTTCTTCCAGGTACCCAGATGTGTCTCTGACCCGAATCACTAGAAATGATGTCGCATGTCTCAGGGCAGAGCCTGGCTGTCCTCAGCTGCTGTTTTTCACTTTGCAGCCTTCATCTGAGACTAATGTTGTCTACTGAAGGGCAGAACATCAACAAAAAACATATTTGCCCCCCTTTTAAGAAAGTGCTGTCAATAGTAAGAAGCTTCTGTGCTTTTGATGTGATTCAAGATTTTTGAGCCACTTGGGATCTATTTTAATTGCTGTCCCAGGAAAGTAAGGACTGGGAAACACACAAAAGTACAGCTGGTGCTCCCTGCTTGGGAATAGATCAACCCTTTTTCTTTAAAATAACATCCAAATATCAGCTAAAAAGTGCACTGTGCCTCCCTGCTATTTGCACCTAGCCAGTCTGGACAGAGGAAGAGAAAGAAATGGAAATTAGGGACAGAATAATTTTATCAGATGAATTTGTTTTGCTCCCAAAAAATTTGTTTTGATCAAAACAAAAAGCCTTTGAAGGTGTAGCAAGAGCTACCTGAGTTATTTTGGGTAGAAATCTTTCCTTTACTCCTTTCAAAGAGGAAATGGCAAATTATTTGCCCTGCCCTCACCTCCACCCTTGAAGCCTAAATGCTTTTGCTTTTTTTTTCAGTCGCTCCAACATTTACAGATTTACTTCAGCTATGATTTGCTATAAATTTCTCAAAGTTCAAACTCAACAATTTTTCAGTTTCTTCTTTTTGAAACATTCACCCAAAATGGTCATTTTCATTGTTTTGATTTCCTGAAAATATGAGTACTTTTATTCAGGATTGACCTAACTTCCTTGAAACAAACAAAAAAGTCATTTATTCGCACAGCTGGAGATAGAGAGGGAAAAACATCTGGATATGAGAAGGGAGGGAAAATGTGCATTGGAAGGGAAAAAAACAGTAAAAGGACAAAAGGTTATAAGTAGAAAAAGAGAAAGGATTGATATGGGGGTTGGAGTGTGTATCCAGGGATTATGTGAAGAGGGCTATAGAAAGTGGGCCTTGAAAGAGAAATGTAAATATGGTGATGGAAAGGAGGAGGGGAAAACTAAGATGAAACCAGAGAAAAGATAGGGGGAAAATGAAATGGAGTAAGATAAACAAATAGAAAGCAAAAATAATGAGAAAATCTTACATTTGAGTGAAACAAAAGAGCGACTAAAAAGAAAGTAATAGTCTAAGAAAAACAAAGTTAAGAAAACTGATGAGAGTAAGAGATATGCTGAAAAGGATCTACAAATTGAAAAATCCAGGAGAAATTTATTGATTTATTGCAGAAAAGGAAAGCAACATCCTTTTTGAATCTCAACCACTTATCACCCAGCCCCAGCTGCGCTGAACACGCCAGCACAGCAGCCCTTAGCCCGAGACTGCAGTGTCTCCGCTGCCCAAATCCACAAAATCCATGTGTGGGACACAACAAGGCTAGGGGAGAGCAGGAAGTAACATGTCAGCACCTGGGACCTGTGTTAATTCGGTGCATCAGCACCTTGGCTTCTACCAGCTCATTGTTTCCAGATGGTGCCTGTGCTGAGCTGGTATTTAAGGCATTTAAGGTCGCCTTCCTTAAGATTCCCAGGGGGCAGGAATGAACCCACCTCTCAAGTATGCAGAGCTCAGTCACAAACTCTTTGGCACGTTTCAGCACTGCCAACTGCTTTGCAAAAACTGAGATGGTCACTGAGCAGAATGGTCTGGTTTTGATTAACTCACTGACATCTCCTCCCATGTGGCCTGGGGAAGGAAGGGCACTGGTTTGTGCTCCACGGCCCTTGCAGAAGGGAGATGCATCCTGGGTTTGGTTACCAGCCCCTCATGAGAAAGGTCTAAGTTCTCCATTCTCTGGGGTCTACCTCAGCATGAACCTGCAGGGACAAGGCTGGGGGCTGAGCCAGCCTTCCCTCCTCAGGCACCCTGGGGTGCAGGCAGCTAAGGAGCCATAGTCTAGGGCATATGGAGGTGGTGGGATTTCATACCTGCCATCAGAGCTCCTGGTTGAGGTGGCAGCTGGGCATTCTGAAAGGAATTGGCTTCAGAACATTCCTGTGTGTCTCTCCAGCATATGGGAAGAGCCTAGATGAATAGCTTAGAACTTTGAACTGATTCTGAGCATGCAGCAGCGATGCAGGGGCCACTCCAAAACCTGGTCTCTGCCCTGTGGTCTGAAGTTACTTGTATGGCAGCAACTATGTCAGCAGCTTTTAATATTTCTCCCTCCACCATCAAAAACATTTAATTGGCTTGGTTGAAATTGTAAAGCCTTTTTCTTTTTTATTAATTTTTTTTTTATTTTTTTATTTTCAGGTTTGCCTTACAATTGCTCCTAGACATAAAACATTGAAAGCTTGAAAGGAAAATCAGATTTTAGGTGATATGAAAAAGAGACTGTAAGTAATAAGCACTGTGTCATAATGAGGTGACTTCTTCCTGTTGGCTTACTGTAAATAACCCAAGTGACCAGTGTTGTCATTCAGTGTCAGATCCCAGCTCTGCTGAATGTAATGCCATGATATCATCAAAACATCAGACAGATGTATGAAACTAATGATTTGTCTCTTGTCTCATATTGTCTTAGTTTCCCTATTAGGCATTGATTACAACTCTGCCCTCACCAAAGGCTTTTGTTATTAGTTTCAGTGTATCCCAAATTGTTCACAGACTTTAAAGGTAATACTATTTCCTTGCACTGTCTCAGATAAAGGATAATCAGGCAGAGGTCTAAATTCTTAAAGTTATTAAGCACAGTATGGTCTCAAAGGGAATAAGAAACCTATATTTAGCCCTTAGCATTTCAAGTTTAGTCAAACGTGAATAAATTTCCAGACAAAGACTGGATCACTAACATTTCTGAACAGTCTGATTTTTTAGAGAAGAAATAAATTTATAACCAAAGAATTTGGTAATTCTTCCTTGAAACTTGTGTTACCATTAAAGCTTTTGGTCATAGGCATTAATGCATACACGATCAGATTTCTCCAGTTGTAATGGTCAAACTGTCAAAAAATATTGACATGCTGATAGAGGTATGTATTTCCATATAGCATTCAGATTTTCAAAGTATAGCCCATATCTCCAGTGTCTCTAAGGACAACATCTGGGGAATCTTTACCTAGCACACACAGCCAATAATAGAAATGTGGAAATCTGCTATAAACCTTTCATTTGTATTAGGTTTTCTTGGCAAGGCTGGGGGGCAGGAGGGGCATTTCAGGGATGGTTGACATGAGAAGCTGCTGGAAGCTTCCCCCATGTCTGGCAGAGCCAATGCCAGCTGGATTCAAGCTGGACCCATCACTGGTCCAGGTTGAGCCCACGAGCAATGGTGGAGGAGTCTCTGGGATAATGAATTTAAGAATGGCAGAAAAAACCTGGTGCGCATCAGTGGCCCAAGAGAGGAGTGAGAAAATGTCAGACAGCTCTGCAGATCCCCAAGGTCTGTGAAGAAGGAAGAGGAGGTGCTCCAAGCACTGGAGCAGACATTCCCCTGAAGCCCATGGTAAAGTCCATGGTGAAGACCAGGGTGAGGTAGGATGTGTCCCTGCAGCCCATAGTCTACAGTGGAGGAGATTTCCACCTGCAGCCTGTGGAGGACCCCATGCCAGAGTGGGTGGATGTGCTTGAAGGAGGCTGTGAATCTGTGGGAAGCCCACCCTGGAGCAGGTTCCTGGCAGGAGCTGTGACCCCAGCCTACACTGGAGCTGGTGCAGAGGGTGCATAGGCAGCTGAGTCCCTCATTTCTCCTCAGCTTCTCCTCAGGGTGGGACCAGAAGGAAGCACAGTGTGCCCCCCCCCACCCAGCTGCTGTGTCCTGCAGCTACAAACCAGCTCCACACGGAGCAGAGACCTTGGCTGGCAGCTGCCCTGCAGTGCTCTGCTCCAGCTGAAAGGTGTGCCCACAGGGAGGCTTCAGGGGTACAAGCAGGTGTTAGACAGTATCATCCTTACAAGAATTCCAGTTGTTGATGTCTCTGATCACCCTGATGTGATGTATCTTTCATTGTTTTTTTAGGTGGAAGAGAATCTGCAATATTACTGCTAATACATGAAACTTATATGACTGAAATCACATGATGAAATTTGGAAGATACAGAACACATAATTTCTGCCCTGTTGCTGTATACACATGACTGAGCATCACTAGGGAGAGTGGGCAGAGAGAAACTGGGCGTTTTCAAACCAGAGGCCTGTGAGCTGAGTACTGCAGTACCTACAGAACCCACTCATGGCACATCTCAACTACAACTCCTTGAGGGTTTGTGAAGATGCCGCTGTGATGCTGTAGCACCAGAGCACACAGCTTCAAAAAATGAGAAAAAAAATCCATTTACCTAAGGTTGACTTCCTTACTGGAACACAGAGGACATTTATTAGTGCTTGGAACATAAAGAGAAAAATGAACAGTCTACAACAACCCACATTAGTCATTAGGTAATCATATCAAACCCATCTCACTTGCTTTGCTGTAGGACACCAGGCCTTACAAAGAAATGAGAACAGTCAAATACGGTGATTGTAGCAAAGTTTTTGACATTGATTCTCATACCATTTTAAGAAAACAAGATTTCTATGTAAGTAATATAAAGGAGATACAGCATTGCCCAGAAACCACAATTTACAACTTTGTTTGTTTAGTGAGCAATTCTCTGGCAAAATCCAGGGGTATATAGAGTTTAATTCTGCAAGGGTATTGTATTCTTTAATATTTTCCTTAATAGTTTGAGTGGTCCATAAGGAATAATACATTGTTTTTTAAGCTTTCAGATAATGTTATAGTGAGAAGCACTTGGGGAAGAAAGAAAATTTCTAGAAAACTTAATCGTTTGGAAAAAAGAGGTAAAAATGGAATCACAGAATCACATAAATAGCTGAGTTGGAAGGGACCCACAAGGATGATTGAGTCCAACTCCTGGCCCTGCACAGCACCATCCCCAAGAGTCACACCATGTGCCTGAAAGCACTGTCCAAATGCTTCTTGAGCTCTGGCAGGCTGGTGATGTGATCACTTTCCTGGGGAGCCTGTTCCAGTGCTCAGCCACCCTCTGGGTGAAGAACCTTTTTCTAATACCCAACCTAAACCTTCCCTGATGAAACTTCAGGCCATTCCTGTGGGTCCTGTCACTGGTCACCACAGAGATCAGTGCCTGCCCCTCCTCTTCTCCTCATGGGGGATTGTAGACTGAGATAAGATCATTAAAAGCAATAGAATAAAGAAGTGTAAAACACTGCATATAGACTGAAGTAATTTAAAAGACCAAGATTAGGTATCTTAACCTTGATTGGTTAAGAATCACTTCTCCAGAAAAGTGCCAGAGGTTTGTGAGATGACTGTGATTCAACATTGGTGTGTTATCCCAGAAAAGACAAGTAGACATGGAAAACTTGAGAGGCATTTTCAGGATGTAGGACCTATGATTTTTATTTGTACTAAGACCTCAGCTGGATCTCCATGTCCAGATTCAAGTATCACGCTCCAAGGGAGATCTGGGTTAACTGGAGAAATCTTGGAGAAGAGTGACAAGAATGGTCAGAACTCTATGAGACATGGAAGACAAGGTGACATGAAAATGATAACCTAAAGAAGAGAAAGTGATGAGGAGTGGGAAAGAGAACAGATAGGGCATTATAACAGTTTTGAAAATACAAAAAATTTGTGCAAAAAAGATAAGAAAAACCTGTTCTTCATCTCAAATGAATGTTAAGGAGAAGTGGAGTGTCTCAATATAGTAAGGAAGCTTCAGGTTAGATTTCAGGGAAATTCTTATTTTGCTGAAGCCCAAAAATAGGTTTCCTGGTTGTGGAGTATGCATCACTGAAAGTCTTATACAAACAGGAAAGATCTGTCTGAAATGGTTGAGTGCTTGATCCAGTCTTGAGGCACAACAGTAGGTAGTCACTCCTCAAGATGTTTTCCAAATTAATTTGATTTCATTTACTTGTGGTTCTGCATTTGAAAATCAACCACCAGCAAACACCTTCTCTGTGAATTGTTATAAACCCATCAATAATTATTATTACCTTTACTGAGCCATGAAAAATAATTTCCTCTTTAATTTCAAAAAGCAAATGAGCGTAAAGATCACTCTTGCTTTTGCTGTGTATCATGACTTGTTGATGAACATTACTGGCTAAATATAAGCTTGACCCATCCAAAAATGCAGAAATAATATTTACACACAGATTTAGAGTGAGATATTTTGATCAGTCTCTATGTTCAGTCCTCTGGGATTAGGGTCAATGCATTCAGGTACACAGCGTATTTAGCTCCTGATGACTATACGAAAGAAAATTGGAGCCAGATACCATTAAATTGAGCAGACAAAATTATTTTTTAAGCAGAATAACAGATACATGAAATTTTAATAGCACAACTTTGCATTTCAGCATCAGCTGAAGTAATTTCCTGCATTCAGACTATAAAGAAATTGACAATGTCTTCATTTTGAATGTAAACTCTTGAGCTCAAGTGCATAATATAGGAGATTTTTAAGTCCAATTAAATTTTTAGAAAGGCATTGAGAATTATCCGTTTGGAACCCTTACTGGGGAAGAATGGCTCAATGTATTCCTCTCAGTTGTTTTCTTGTCTTTTTTTTTTTTGTATAAGTTTCTAGTCCTCAAGCATTGAGTTGAGTAAAGGGATCAAAGTTGTGTCCCGTTTTTTGAAGAGGCTTTCCATCTTGTCTTTTGCCTGAAAATTTACTTCTCTAGCTCTAGGCTCAAGGAGGGTTCATCCTATTTTTCTTCCACATGCTTCCAGGTGTCAATATTGTCCTTAGTTATCCAGCACTCTCTGACAGCAGTGGCCTTATTACTTTAAATTAATATTTCAGATAATATTTTTTGCAGATAATATTTCTCAAGACCTAATAAAGTGTCCAACTGGAAGTCCAGTCAGGAGCTGGCCTGCTACCACTTTCCAGTTCTGGACCTTGCTACCATGCACACTAAACCATTATAATGAAATACTAGGACACAGCTGTGACAAGGATATGTTATTTACATAGCCATTAATTAACACTTCAAAAGTTTTATTCTTTCTTGCCCTTAACTTACATTTCCATTAAACTGTAGTTACAAAAGCAGAAGCCTGTGGTAGTATCATGTTTAAACAGGCAAGCCCCAAAAGTGAGGTTGCAGACATCATTTTTATTGAAGCTCTTCAGTTTGATCCAGAGTAAAGGAGATGCCAGAAGAGAATTGAAAGAAAGAATTGTTTTTCAGTCTCAAGGTTATTTTTGTGAAAAGAAAACACCTACTTTGGAATTTCTAAGGCTCAATTCTACATTGAAAGCAATGTTTAACCAACCATTTCCTTGCTCAGTGTTGCTCTGCAGGCCTTTGATTAATTGATTCAGCCTTGTCCTTACTCAGGTGATGAATGAATGAAGGGATGGCCACTTAAACTAAGGGATGGGGAGAAAGAACATTCTTTCTGAGAAACTGAAATTAAAGAGCAATTTTACAGTCAAAAGACAAACAAGGTTATAAGTTGGGAACAGATCATTATACAAATGCTCTTTGACAATTATTAGTGTTTAGATTGCAATTCTACATTTATGCTATCATTAGTGACCAAAATGAAAAAAAAACATGGTATTTTCTTTTTTTTGGAGAAAGTTAATAATGATCCATGTTTCCTTGTGAAGAAAGGAGAATATCCAAAGAGAGTATCCAAAAATAAAGCAGAACACTCAAAGGAAACATCAAAGGACAATCATGTTAATTGGAGGTCAAATCCTGAAGCACTAAATTTATTTTAAAAAAAAGGTAAGCATTGCCTAATGGGTAACCACTAGATTAGAAGAGACTGCTTTGTTTTGCATGAATCCTCAATTCTTCTTGCACCTCTGGACAACCGTGGCAGCAAAGGTGCAGAGATCTGGCATCCAACTCCCACTAAAAGCTGAAGGGAGATGAGGATTCCAGTTTCCCAAGCAAAGGAAGGAATTGAGTTTGTCTTCACAGGAGGCACCTATAGAGACTGTGTCCAAAGTACTGAGTCATACCTCCTGAAATCGTCAGGGTGCCTTACCCAGAAGAGAGATGTGAGACAACACACACTCAAAACTGTGTTCAAATAGAGGTGTTGAAATTCTTCTGGGATTTAATCTGCAGTCCTTGATCAGGCTTCACCTGAATCTTACACATCCAGAATTCACAGTGAAATGTCAGGAGTTGTTTTTTTCAGATACAAAGGCAGTTCTTTGTGTATTTGGAGAAAAAAAATTGGCATGAATCATACTGAGAAGGGAACATGGAGAATGCCTCATATTCTGAATGTCTTATTTTGCCAAAGAGGAGCTACTAGCCTGGAATAAATCTTGTTATTTTGAACATTTGAACTATTGCATGAATGGAAAGGCCAGCTTAAACATTAAGCCCAGTCAACTGAGTAAAGCCATTCTATTAAGAATAGGAAGGGTTTTCATAGAACCATTGAATGGTTTGGGTTGGAAGGGACCTTAAAGATTAACTAGTTCCAAAACCTCTGACATGTGCAGGAACCCCTTTCCCTAGAGCAAGTTGCTCAAAGCACCATTCAACCTGGCCTTGAATACTTTCAGAGATGGGGCAGCCACAGCTTCTCTGTGCAACCTGTTCCAATGTCTCACCACTCTCCACATTAAGAATTTCTTCCTAAAACTCAATCTAAACCGCTTTTCAGTTTAAATCCATTAATTTCCCCTTGTCCTATCATTACATGCCCTTGTCAATAGTTAAACTGTTATACTGGAGTAACTGGAAGTCTAGAGGATGAGGCAACACAGCAGTTGACACAGGTGACCAAATCTTTGATCAAATACAGCGAGCATAGCTCTCAAAATTAAAAATAAGGGTAAATTAGTGTTCTTTGAATAGGAATGGAAGTGAGTGCTAGAAGGGAGGACGTGGCTCACAACAGAGCTCAAGCCCTGGTTCCATGACTGGGTGTGTCACAGAGCACGGGGGATGACGGCTTTTTGGTAAAAGAAGAGCAGGAATTTTGCTTTTGGTCCACGACTGATGAGCAGAGCAATGAAGAAGAGCTGAATTTGAAGCTGTGCTTCTGCACCTCAGAGGACGCCGTCAACAGAAAATGAGTTCATCACTTCTTCACATGGTGGAACAAACATTTTAGAAAAATCTGGACGGATTCATGAAAGAAAAACACCTCTGCGTTAATGTAATGTGAGAGGCTTGAAAATGAGAGAGAATGGGAAACGTCGCTCCTCGGAAAGGTACCAGCAGAGGTCAGCACAGCCGGGAGAATGGAACGGCTGCCGCCGGGATGCTGCTGCTGCTGCCGCCGGGATGCTGCAGGGCCGCCGGGATGCTGCTGCTGCTGCTGCCGCCGGGATGCTGCAGGGCCGACGGCGCGGCCCTTCCCGCTGAGAATTGAAGTTACTTCCTGCCAAGTGCGTGAACGGCACACTTCACCCTCCATTCTGGGACAAAACAGC
>VZRH01005110.1:1861967-1917078 GCA_013397555.1 Urocynchramus pylzowi | reverse complement strand
ACCTCATATGTGCTTTCCAAATTCAAGAAGGTATCTTGACATAGCACTTTAGATGAGGAAAAACTCCCACTTGAATTCTTTCACGTAATAAAATTTCCTCTACAATTCATATAAAATGGAAGAAATCTCATTTTTTCACTCTGTTAAGATACCCATCCTGCTGCATCTTTTTCTTTCACAACACTGGTTCTCACAGAACATTGTAGACATAGGAGCCAGAACATCATTCATCAGACTTAATCAGTAAAACCCTCCTTCATGGAGCTGTTTCTTCCAGGGAAGCTCAGTTTCATGAATCATTTTATATCTGGATTGCTTGATTCAAAGCTAGTGCAGGAAACTGGATATCCTTAATGTAAGGTGATACATCACACTGCCTCTCTGGAGAATAATGATGGAACTTGGGTTCCTTCCAGACCAAATGATGGCAAATGCCAAAATGCCCAATAAAAAGGGAGGTCACATGTAGAATCATAGACAGGGCTTGCTTCACATCATTCTGAAGCAGAGCAGTGCTTGTAAGAGAACTTTGGTTATAGCAGAGTTACATGAACTTGCAGTTATTGAGTTATGAAATAATTGATAACCATAGTGATGCAAACCTTAAAGTAGTGGCAAAGATATCATGCCAGTGATTTCCTGGCTGAAAAGAACTTAAACTGATTGAGTGTTTTGCTTAAAATGATGTGTTCTTTTCCAGATCCCAAGAGGCTGGATTTCTCTAATATCCAATATTTGCACTATCAGTGGAAATTTAGACTTGTGTTTCTCCAAAATAAAGTATGAGACACTGTGATTTTTCATGGTGTATGTTGTATGAGGCTGGTATTTTCTGAAGAACTAGTAAGAACATCCAAGTGAAATTGCATTTCATCTCAGTAGACATAACTATAGCACTGAGTAACTTTACAGTGATGAATATCATCACTGGTGTCTCATGTACAGACAGGAAAGAGAAATATATCCAGCATTAATTCTGTGCAAACACCTGGGGCAGCTTTGTACCTGCTGCCAAACCAGCATGGCATGATGCAGCACTGGAAAGAGGTACTGACACGGGCCTGGAAGCAGTAGAGCTGTTTTAACTGTGTTTTCCACCTCATTTGATGTTAACCAGCCCACAGCAGTATTATTTAGGCATGTGATATCTACGTGACTAAATTGCTTGCTATTCCAGAGCTTGTGCTTATATGGCACGAGCTTAGATAACTCTGGTATCCACTGTATTGCACACTATGGGCATCTTCCTCACTTGAGTCCCCAGGGAACAGAATTTACCAGCATCTCTAGAGATATAATTTCTTATAAGGTTGAGGTAGCTGCAAAGTGGATATGGGGCTCCTCTTTGTGCACCATTTTTAAACTCAGAGTGTTTGTTTGGACTAACATGAAATGGAAGACTATCTGCTATTGTTTTAAATATTGGTTAGCCTGAAACACCCAGTGGAAAAATATCTAGGAGCAGAAACATTAAGATATTTGTAAAGTCTGTCTCAGCATCCATAGAGAAGTTTGAGTGGAAGTTGTATGGGAGCAGGACTTCCACAGCTACATAGAGAACTGGGTCAGACCATCAGATGATAGAGTTGTAACCAAAAAAATTTATACAAAATCATTTACTGTAGGCTAAATCCATAATAAACTCTAAGAACAGTAAGATCCTGGGTATTACCCAGGCATAGAAAGTTTTGGACTACTGAACGTTTACCATTCTTCCTCAGTTTTCCAAAAATTCCATTATTCAAGGTAATTGTTGGCAGACCCAGAGAATGGAGGTCACAACAGCTGAAAGTGAGTTATAATGCCTTTGTGTGTGTAAAATGCATCACTTGTCCCTTTGTGTGGAATGAAACACATAGAGCTGGATTTTTCTAATGCCAATTGATGTTTAAGGCCTCAGTTCCCTGATAGGAATTGAACAAAGAGAACTGCATTTTGAAGAAGCCCTTTAAGTTTGAGACAGGAAAAAGTAATGCAGCTTATCACCATTAGCTTTCTTTTTGTCTAAAATCAGTAATGTGCAGTGGTTTTTTTCTGTGACATAAACAGAATCAGTGTTTGTTTAATAATGTAAAGCTTCCTAAATGATAGAGATTATGAATAAGACCAAGGGCTTAGGAGAAGGGCTGTTATGTAATGGTAGGGCTCCCTCCTACCCTAAGAAGAAATATGACATTTCTGGATATCCAAAATAAACCATTAATGTGCAAAATGGTTAATAAATGCAAAACGGTTAATAAAATTATTTTCCCCCTCTTTTTTTAGGTCTGCATGGGACTGGCATATTTGACAGAATATATTACCTGTGAACTGCTATTACTGATATAAATGGTGGAGCAACCTCATATTTTTCTGGTAACTATTAATTTTATGTAGCTGGGTTTTATTGTAGTACAAAATCCTTGCAAATCCTTAATGTATAGAAAGGCATAAGAATGAGTACCTCTGAGCACAGAGAAACACAGCATCACTTGTGACTACACAACTAAAAAAGGTGTCTGTGTATTCCCATTATGTCCAAAGAGGAAAAACCCAATCTCATATATCAAATGGAGTCAAGGATACTGCTTGACATGGATTAGTTTATATTAAAGAAATGTAGCACCATGCATCAGGGAACATTAATGAAACCTGACCTCATCCATCACTGGCTCTCAGGCAAGTGTAGCCATATCCATTTGTTTCGTGAAAATTCAGAACTGAGCATCCGTTTATATTGGGTAATCCTTACACCGCATCAAATTACACTCGACAGAAACTCAGTATGATAAGTCATTATAATTTACTCCTGCTAAAATCAACACAACTGTCACTTACCACTTAGGCACTCCTGTTACTCAAACTAATGCCAACAAAAAACCCTCAAACCTCAAAACCGCAAAATAGCTGTCAGTCAGGACATATTTATGAGGCACAGCCTTAGATCTCACCAGGGAATATCACACAGGCTGAGTGTGTTTCTGATGATGCCAATGCAGTGACATGAAATGACAATGCCAAAAAGCTGAACTTTCTCCCCTTTAACACACCCCCTGGCTCAAATCCACTGTGACAACCAGAGTTGTGTTCAGATGGGTGTGTCTCATGTAATTTTAAATCTTCAGAGTCTTGGCAGGGGGGCCCATGGATCTGCAGCCTGTTAGGGCTGCAAATGGAGACCATAGATGGTGTCTTAGTGTCTCTAAAGTGATCCTGTAATTGGATCACTTTAGATTAAAAGTTAAGTTAAGTCCCACCATTGACATATTTTCTGATTTCAGAGAAGTTCAGCCTGCTCTTTTCTGAGCAAAGGGTTAACAGATTAACAACACAAACTTGTTGTCTTGGGTAGAAAAAAACAGTGATGCTGTATATAAAAGTATTCATATTAAAACACGTGCCAGTCTTGGAAAAGTACAGGGTCAAACATCAAGGAAATACATGTGAAGTTTTATTCAATAGTTTCTCATGTGAATTATATTTTTGGATCATGGCACTTACTTTTTAATTCCCAATATGCAGCTCTTTTTTCAAAAATCTGTTCTTACCAGAACAGGCAGGGAGGATGAGGACCAGAGAGAGAGTCTCCTTGGGTCCCTGTTGTGAAAGGAGCTTGGATTTTCATAGTATGGTACATGCTGCTATGTAAATCATGTGCCTCAAGTTTTACCTCTGGGCCTTCTGGAATCTCTTTGTGTCCCTGAGTCAAGTAACTCAGCTTCAATCATCACAGTACCTCAGAGAAA
Source organism: Urocynchramus pylzowi (assembly GCA_013397555.1). Taxonomy (NCBI): domain Eukaryota; kingdom Metazoa; phylum Chordata; class Aves; order Passeriformes; family Fringillidae; genus Urocynchramus; species Urocynchramus pylzowi. The sequence continues at coordinate 1,913,353 of VZRH01005110.1, read as the reverse complement.
ATTATAATAGGGCATTATTTTATAATTAAGAATGGAAATTCAGTCTCCCAATTGGTCATGAAATTAATCCCTTTTCATCTAGCATTTTCAGAATGAGAAACCTAGTCTAATGCATCTCTTGACAGTAGCAACAAAATCATCATCCATCACTTTTCACCAGGGAAGTCCCTTCATTTGCTTCATTTTCAGTCTGGGAATACCATCTTCACACAAATGAATGAACACCAGAAAAACAGCCCTTCAGATAAATTGCCTCCTGGGGGTATATATCTTTAGATACTGCATTGCATTCATATATTAATATTATATGCATTACCTTTCCCATAAGATGAATAAAGTCCCCCTACAGCAGAAATCACCCCCTATATATTCACTTAATGATCAGGATAAACCTGCTACATTACCTTTAGTGTGGGAATTCTGATTGGAAACCAGGAAAACACCAGAGGAAAAAAAATCTACTTCATGGTACTGAAAAGTAAATGCAATGAAATGTGCAGCTGATAGCCCTAAATAGACAAAAAACTACTGTAACCACCTTGCACAAACACTAAGCATACATTCAATTTAAACAACCTTCATGTTTTCTCCAGATGTTCAGTACAATGATGCAGTGATAAATTATATTGAGGTTGGGAACCTTTGTAGAGAAAGAAAATAAAATCTGTTGCTTTAATTCAGCAAGGAAACTTTGCCCCGTGTTTATGGAAGGAAAAGACTCAGTCTTTTACTTGCCTAACGTTTGTTTTTTGCATTCTAGGAAAATTATCAGTAAGATCTTTGAAAATAAAGCATGTGACTGATCCTTCAAACAACAGTAAATTGCAGATTACTGTAATTTGATATCAGATAGTGTTGGAAATATTTTTAAGGTAAAAATGTGGAGGAGGTTCAAGACAATTGTATCTTATGAAATTGTAAGCATTGCTTAATAGAATGTTGTCAATTAAGGGAGTTTGGTCTTAGTTTTATCACATAATTTCAGTAAAAAGAAAAGATTCTCAGGCTTAAATTTTATGTTGAATAAAATTCAACTTCATTTATCTTAGAGAAAAGCAAGAACATATGGAAGCTGATGTTCAAACCTCTGAAAGACCTTGATTGTGTCAGCAATAGGGCTTCAGAGCTGAAATGAGTGCCTGTAACAGGTGGATCAGCACAGTCCTGGACAAAATCAGTTGGAGAATGTAAATGGAAGGAATATTGTATTGGGAAAAAAAAGTATTTTTCTCTCATTCTTCATACTATTTAATTAAATGCATGTTTATTGAGCACATATACTGCATTGAATGAAAGAGACCCCAGAAGAGGAATTTCCCACACGTGGAAGAGAAAATCAGAATACAGCCAAAAATATATTTCTCTAAAAAGGGACAAACTTCTTATGGGTCTACAGGAGTTTTGATGCTTGAGTCTCACCACCTGGTTTAATAGCTGTAGTTGTGATCTGTCAGTCTATGGGGTGCACTATTCACCTCTTACACCCTGACAATCAGAATGCAAAACAGGCATTTGTTGCAGCTGTGGTTTGCATAGACAAATACCAGGATGTATTTCACTTTACACTAAGGGAAGCTGGTTTTGTCTGTTAGTGGGAAATTCAGCAGGAATGGTTATATCACAGTAAGATATGGGTGGGCTGGGCCCATGGCTCCTGCAGATGAAGTGCAGGATTGGGGTGGATTCTCAATAGTCAATTCCCTCCATCAGATGGTAATTTTGCACTGAAGTTCAGTACAAATTAGGTAGATTGCATTCTTTTTTAAAATAAAAAATATTAAAAAAACAAAAAAAAAAAAAACAACAAAAAAACCAAAAAAACAAACAAACTAAAACCCCGCATGCCTGCACAGAATACTGGCCTCATGCACTAAGAAACGGAAGTGCCTTTTCAAAGTCTTTAACCAGCAATAAAAAAACCAGCCAGGAACCAGCAATAAAACTTGATATCTCCAAATAACTTGTGTCATGACAATGCTCTTCAATCTCTCTTGCCTAAACATGTATAAATAAATGGATGCACTACTGATGATCTGACAACTAGCAACTCTGTCTTCAGGTTTCTCATTCCATATGTGAGAAGTGGTTATAAAATATCACTGAATCTTTGAAAAACACTAAATCTTAGTTCAATTTACATCAGGAAAATGTAACTCCATGCTTTGCTGGCTGTTGGAGGAATGCATGCATCACCATAGATGTGGCATAGTCAGCAGTTGCTTTTCACGCTCTTTATTCTGAGGAAACGTTTTTTCCAGGCTTCACTTTTCATTAGAGATCCTTGCCCACATGTATCATTCTGTGAAATGCAGAGTGGGTATAATAAATCATATTACCACAGAGAAATGCCACCACACATTACACTGAAAAAATGCTACCTCATGATTTTTTTTTAATATTGAGGAAAGGTAAATCTTTCACATCACTTAGCATCATGGGAACACAGCCTGGCAGTGAGCAACATGAACTGGGAGAAATATTAAATATAAAAGCATATAATTGTTTAGTTACAAATCTCTCAATCTAAACAGTTAGCTGTTACACATTCTTGGTTATCTCTGCCAGAGATAGCTGATGATGAAATTTTCCAATCCTACCATGTAATCTTGCCATGGGGATAGGGCACCGGATGAAGTCTTGTTGCCCAGAACACAAAAATAGTTCCTTCCTTCCTTCCTTCCTTCCTTCCTTCCTTCCTTCCTTCCNTTCCTCCCTTCCTCCCTTCCTCCCTTCCTCCCTTCCTTCCATCTTTTTTATGTTTCTCTCTAGAATGCCCCTACGACCACATGGCCTTCTATGGGCCAGGCTGATGGTGCAGGTGATTGAAGTCCTAAGCTCTGGTTTGTGGAATGAGGACACTGCTATATTTTGGCTCCTTTGAGAGAGACGGATTCCCAGAGCTCACCAAGGCCTTCTTTGTAATAATTGGAATAAAATAATAATAATAATAACAACAACAACAACAACAACAATGACAACAGCAACAACTCATGGCCTACAGGAACATAGTCACATAATCTTCAAAAGTTCAATTTTTTAATTTTTTTTTTTTTTTTCATTTTAATTTTTGGGGCCATGGTAAACTTTTTAAAAACTTTTGAAAATCCAGAATGGCCAGCAANAAGGCCTTCTTTGTAATAATTGGAATAAAATAATAATAATAATAACAACAACAACAACAACAACAATGACAACAGCAACAACTCATGGCCTACAGGAACATAGTCACATAATCTTCAAAAGTTCAATTTTTTAATTTTTTTTTTTTTTTTCATTATAATTTTTGGGGCCATGGTAAACTTCTCAAAAACTTTTGAAACTCCAGAATGGCCAGCAAATTTTAATTCATCCCATAGACTCAGTGCACTCAGTATGATTCATGTACATACTCAATACCCACCTTTCCCTCCCTGCCCCCTGTGATTCACGAGATGTTGCTTCAGTTGTGACTCTTCCTCATGATCTATATCAAGGGCTTTCAAAAGTGATTTCAAATGCCATTTCTAGTTGTGAGATATTCTGAAAGGACTGTTTCCTCTATGGAAAGTTTTCTTTTTATTGTTGCACCATGTAAACTAGAATTATTTCCTGACATGTCTTCCACTCTTCACATGAACAACCAGATATTTGCAGCTAACCTGACAGCTACTCTATGAGAAGGAGGCATCAGTGTTACTGTGCTGTGCTCATCTGTGAAATTATGATACTGTGGGTTTTACAGTCCTTTTTGAGCCAGCTTCCTTTCAGAATCCACAGGAAGTTTCAAGGGACACAAGGTCTGGCATAACAATCTTTCCATGCACATAGTGAAGTTTGGCTCTTGGGCTCAACCCACCCGCTATGACCACCAGTAGTCCATTCCAGGCAGTGTGCAACATTTCCTCTTCAAGTGCTTTAGACTTCCATTGCATTTAGCCATCATCCTCTGCAGTTCACCAAGCTCCTGTGTCAGTCAAGTCCCAGGCTGGCACAGCACCAATCTCCTGTGGCATGAGGCTTGTGAAGAGACACCAAGACACGAGTGGAGAGGTCACTTACAAGAGCACTTGTCAACACAGATGCTTCAGCATCTGCAGACCACAGAAATGGCTTTTTCTGTCCACTAATGCAATGATTTTGCAGTGTTATCGTGCCCACAAATACAACTCTCAAGCAGAAGCAGAGTACTTAAAAACATTGTTTCTTTGAGTGTTGACCATACCTGTAAAAAGCATCCCTGAAATCTATAATCAATGACACAGTTTCTTTTAACTCCAAAATTTTGTAGCACATTTATTCTGTTTGTCTGCATTTAAAATCCCTCCAGGCTTTCCCTTTAAATAACTACAGGAAGCCTCTTCCTCATCTATTATTTTACACAATAAAACTTTTGAAGAAGTTAAAGCCATAATATTGATGTATTGATGCCTGCAGCACAGCAAACTACTTTCAGTAACAGCTGTCAGGCTCAGTGCTGCATCAGATCTCTTGATAATGTTTATAATTTACTTATCTTTCAAGAGATATCCAATGAATGTGGACAAGAATTTGTAACAAATAACTTCTTTCTTTTCTTTCCCCTGTATATCCAAAATATCACTGACCTTGCCAATTATAGACTGTTTTTTTTATTGGCAACATAACAGCAGAACTTGGCCATTGCTAGTTTTGACAAGGATGTATCCACCTTTCATTGTTGGATTTTATATTGGGCTGGATTTTGACATCTTGCCTATATAATAAATAGATATGTATTGAAGGTATGTGTGCTTATGCACAAATATTCCTCCATATTTGAGGATTTTCCCACAAGTATATTTTTCTTTCTCTTTTTCTTTTCCTTTTCTATCTTGCCACAGATTACTTCACCTTGTTGAGCAGAAATAAAGAATACTGCACATTACTAAGAATCTATGAATGAGTCCTACTAGGGGAATTTAGGATTGTTATAAATTTTCTTAGAACACTGACATTAAATGGAAAATCACTTTCGCTACTGAGACCAGTGTCAAGAAAGAGAGATAATATGTGGCAGTACCAGATTAAAGATTCTTTTTGGTGATTCTACTTTATGGCTTTTGGTTGGACTTATATTATCAGAAGAGGCTTCAGCTCTTTCTCACCTCAGTGCTGCCTGTTGGTAGATCTCAGTTAGACTTTCTGAAAGTTATAAAGAGTTATAAAGTGCAATGGAAACTAGTCTATGGTAATAATGGTGTTAGAATCACTCAAGACTTGGGAGGACATGTAGGTCACTTATCAACAACATTGTCTCACAGATTAGGAAGGACCCTAAGAGAAACCAACCTACCCACTGTTATTAGTAAGAATAACAAGATATTGTGTACCCTTTTCTTCCATTTCAGTCAGTGAGCATTCTTATTGGAGCACACATTATTATTAATGTCTAGATTCTATTTCTAGGCATATGACTGGAAACTTATTCAAGTGATGACTGCAAATGATCCTTGGAAAAAATCTCAGGGTTTCCAAGAAAACTGAGGAATTGTCCAAGTCCAGTAGGTTTGCAAGAAAATATGAAGGTCAGATCAAAAGATGAAGGGGTTTTGTGAAGTTCTGGTTCCTATTCTTATAGCAATCAGCAGAGTAATTCAGGATTTTTATTAAGGCAGGTTTTATTAAAACCTGTCACTTGCTATCTCTCTCCCAGTGAGATGCATGTGACTTATCTTAAATATTTACAGATTCCTCCATCCCATCCCTATCAGAGGCTCAAGAAGATCTCCCACTAACTTTTGCAGCTGCTTGGAGATAAGACATGATGTGATACAAGCAGCTGTGGAACAGCTGGAAGAGGTCTGATGACAAGGTACATTCGCATATTGGCTGAAAGTTTGTGACAAAAACCAGAGGAAGTTCCTCTGGTTTTATTCAGGTTGTACCTTGGCTTTGACTTGCCAGCAGAACAATTAATGCCCACAGGCAAGGAAGAGGTCACACAAATCATGCTCTGCAGTAATAGCACTTTACTGCCAGTAATGGATGGTCTGGCCAAGACCTGAGCCTTTTCCTGAGAGGGACAGGCCACCAATATTCCTCAACTCTATTCCTTCGCTTACACCTACTACTTTGCATAACTTCAACCTTACCATGAAGCTGCTGAGAAGGATTATTCAGTGAAGAAATGCTTGTTTTCCCTATGGCACACTTCAGACCTCAACAGTTATTCAGAAATACCTGATGGCCCACATTCATGGCCATGTGGGAGATGGCCATACATGCCTGTTAATGAGTTTATGATTTCAGATTTAGTTTCCATCTCTTACCTCTCTATCTGCTGTTCATAATAATGAGCTCAGGGACCTGATTCACTGGGAGGAGGGGAATCCCTTAACATTTTTTTTCTCATTCCCACTAACAGAAGTAGTACTGGGACATAATTGTGCATGTAATCTCAGAGGTGTTTCTGCTGCATTTCAAACCAGCAAAGAGCAAATTTTCAAAGATATGAGGAAGTCTCTATTTGTTTCCCACTCTGAGAGAAGCAGAATGGTCTAAAGTCAAGAAGTTTTTACATCAATCCTTTTGGGAAAACTTAAAGTAAATCTGAAACCTCTTTGAAACTTACACAAGCATATTTCAAAGGAAGAGGTTAAAACCAGCAGAGAGCACAAACACACCACCAAAGTATAAATTAGACACAACTTTTGCTAAATCTATAAAGGGGGAAACGCACAGCTTTTAAAAATGGCCTTAATTACGTCTTGCTTCAGCTCAGATTGCTTGCATCCCTAGAGGGAAGAATGCCTGATATAAAGAGGAGGTCTTGTTGTATTTGTAAAGATTGCCATTGTTTGGAGTGATTCAAAAGATGAAAAGGAGCCCAGTGTGAGAGAAACAAGAGAGATCACGCAGTCCAACACCACTGAAAAGGCTTGGGGAGGCAGAGATGCGGTTTCTGGGCATCATGCAATTTCTGAAATAACATCTGTTCCAATTAACCTCTTGTCCCTGAGAGTCTGAGCTCTCCATGAGGCTGAAACACAAGGTAGTTATCAAGCTGTCCCCTGACTGAAAGTCCATGAGGAGAACAGCACCAGCAGCCAACTCAGTGGGCCCTAGCAAGGTGAGATGCAAGGCTTGCCATCCATGAAGAAAGACAGTAAGGAAAATAACAGCAACCTCCAAATCAGCAAACTCTCCTGATACGCAAGTCATCCAGGACCACGCCTTATTATCAGGGCTCAGCATGTCTCCAGAGACTGTCTTTGAGACAAAGCAAGACTAGACTTCTGATGCCATTTAAATGAAGAATGAACATATGTAGCAGATAAAGGAGAAAAGCAATTGCTAAAACTATTTTTGTATCCTGAACAGTTTTTAAATACTGCTTTCAAAATAAAAAAATCCAATGAGGAAGAAATGGCAAGCAGGAGGTAACTCTAGGTTATTCACTATTTGAGACAAAAAAGGCATTGAAACACTACCAGCAAATATGGCAGCATATGAGAATTAAAAGAGGAAAAACCCCAGCATCTCTAAAGATTCATGTAACAGGCCAAGTTCAGCATTCAGAAAAACTGATTTATCAAATAGACAGGTTCTTAAAAAAAAGTAGAGGAGGGACATCTGTCCCAGTCCTAGCCCAGGATATATTCCTCTGAAAATATTTATAGCTGAGCACATAGTTCCTGGTGCAAGCTTTGGCCTTTGAAAGCACAAACTCTTAGTGTGTACAAATTCTTGCTACAAAAGATCAAAAAAGGGAAACTGCAGTAGCCAGTTGTGTGTGGAAATATTCATGTGAATTATGAAGGTCAGTGGGAAACAGACCTTCCAATCTGGTGTCTTAATCCCTGAGTTTATAAAATTTTACAGATACTATTTACTCACCTTGTGCTGCACTTTCCAAATCTGGAATTTTTGTATTGCTGTTTGCACTGAAGTTAATGGGAATTAAGGCCAAATGTATTGGAACAAGATCATGCAATTGTACAGCTTCCCATATCCTCAGAAACTAGGACTAAATCCAGGAGATAGGTGTCCATCATAGGTAGAAAACATGGGAAAGTGTGAGTCACTTCATGATATGTGAGTAACTCTCCCATTCACCAACACGGAGTCCCCTGCACTGGCTGGCCACCAGTGCATGCCCATTTTTTGTTCTCCTGCAGGCTTCATGCTTTTGTATCTGGTGTATTGTGAAGACTCAGGGGCTTTCCCTCAGATACCCTTCTGTAGTTCCTCAAGGAGGGGTTACAGGGCTTCTCTTGGGGATCATCTTGTCATGACTGGGTGTGTTTCTTCACCATGTTTTTGCTTCCAAACACTGCTATGAAAAAATGTGTTTTGAAAGTGAAAGCATCACGCCCATGATGTCAGCTCTCTGGGTGATAGGAATGCATCCCTCATGTGACTTTATCACCTGTATTTCAACAACTGCAGTAGGAAACCAGTCTTTCTTCTTGCTGAATAACTATTCTCAGTCATGAGAGTCCTTCTCTGGTGTGGTTTGCTCTGTTTGACAAGGAAAATCCCTATAAACTGCCCTTGTGGAGTCAGGGAGGATTTGCTGTCTCATTCCACTGGTGTGTTAGGTGCAGGATCTCACTTCTGCTCTTACCCTGTGGAGATGACTAATGACTTCCAACAGCTCCAAATAACACTTAAGCTGGTAAATCTCCTGTCTCCTTCAGCTTTGCTGCCTGGAATATGCAGCTGAGCTGCTGCCTGGACAAACACCTCAGTCAGGACATATTAGAATGTGATCTGTCAAAGGGCAGTTATACAATGGAAATATTAATGTTTTATTGGGGTGCTGCTGCAGGTGTTATTTTTGCTTTAACTGAAATGATAACATTTGCCCTGGACCTGTTCCCAGGAAGAGGATGGCTACTCTTTCAGTCTCTTGCTTTCAGTCATACACAAAGAAATTTTCCCCAGACCACAGGGTTACATCTGCCCAAAAAGAGCACTTAAAAAGCTACCTTCACTCACAGCTCCTTTATTGCCCCCAGTTCAGTACACACACAATCTTTTTCTCTTGTTTTTTTCCAGAAAGAATAGGGGTGATCTTGCTACCTTGTGTGCTACAGCAGTCCCAGGAAGAAGAGGATACACATTTTAAGGACAATAGTGGTTTTACCAAGGGGACACCTTGTCCAGTGATTAAAACAATTATTGCAAATTCTTCCTTTTCCTGTTTTTAATCACTTTGATCTGGTTAGAGGTCTGCACCCATTCTGCTGGTTTACATCCACTGGTTGTTTTGCATCTCATGAGTAGAAATTCTTGAAATTTGTGCGTGATTACTAAAGAGTCACAATGATTTATTGTTGGTGTGATAATTTACAAATCTCTCTGAAATTCACCATGTCCACTAGTAAAGATTTGTTTTGGATTATGTGACTCATTTCTCTGGATGAAAATTTGAATGGACTATGTTAAATTGCTATTATTTAAAAAAATATTTTTGTTATTAATATTGTTTTTACAAGTACTAGTGAACCATTGGTTGGCAATAGGCAATAGTTTATGTACCACAGAAAGTGTTCTGGGAACTGATTAAATTCCTCGGTACTGTAGTATGACAGAATCTAAGTGGGAAATGTTTCTGCACAATGCTGAACTGTGGAAAAAGCCTAGGAAGATTTTGGCACCGTGATTGACCTTAGATATTTACAAGGTAAGTAGACAATGCATAAAAGCAGTAAAATTAATCTCCCTCAGCAGTTGGTAAGGATTTTGTTACTTAGCCTGAAAAGGTCAGAGTGCCTAAATCCTACCTGCATCTGAGGAGACTTGGACTTGATCATCTCAAATCACTCCCTCCCCAATTCCCATAGGTACTCAGTCGAATTGGCAGGGTGTAGTCTGCCCAGAAAGTGACTCTTTCTCCTTTCTTTTTGGCAACAGTGGTGTATTTTCTGTACAATGTGTTAATATTTACTGAAGCAGGGCTGCACATCTAGAACTTCTCCTTCCCAGCTGAGTGCTCTAACCTCTAGACTGTGGAGTATTTCCTCTGGATCCAGTTCCAGCACAAAGGCTATTTATTTATGCTTTTCAGATTGATAGAAATTCAACAGAAGGACAGAGAGTCACATTCACAAATGTATTATATGGCCTGGTGATGAGACTCTCTGCTTAGAAGAAAAGAGATATCAGATATCTGGAGGTACAAGAGGGAGTTAAAAATAAGTGTCCTTTGACCCATGGTATCTCAGTATCTGGTTAGCCCATTATCCTCCAAACTACTTGGGCAAAAGGACTTTCATCAGCTCTGGTTCTTCCTTTGTCCTCTGTAGGAGCAGATCTGAGAATTCCTATCAGCCTCAGTCTGCAAGCATTGCTCTTACCTTGTAGCTCCTCTGTCTTGGGTATAAGTTAGATGATTTAGCACTGAATCCTCCAACACTCATTTTCCAATATTTTTGGGTATGTAATTAACTCAGCTCTGTACATTCTGCACCTGAGACAAGCACCTAAGCCTTTGGCACAGCAGTTCTACTCACCACAGTACTCAGGCCTTTTGTTGGATCTGTTTGTCACCTTCTAAATTAGGTAGTTCTCTTTGTCTAGCAGCAGTAAATATCTTTGGCAGAAACATAGGTGCTAGGCAACTGAGAGGAATTTTTCAGACTTCAGATCTGAAAAAGGCAGCTAGGAGCCTGTCCTTTAGTGGCATTAGAGATGCTGCTCTTCAACCACCACCAAGGACTGCTCAATACAAAAAAAGTGTCATGATTTAGGTCCTCAACAAATGTTTTTGAACAGATGTCTGATGAATACAGACAAGGTCAGAAATTGTGAATAAAATCACAGCATCTTTTGCTAGATGGAGAAAAGTAAAGCTGGAGCACAAGCAGTATAGAATACAATTATATCAGAATCACTCAGTGTGAAAACATAAGGATGAGTCCATAGGTGTAAGGAAGAACCAGCCCTTAAAAGAAAGTACAAAAAGCAGTCAAAAGCCACAGAAGGGGACAAAGTTTCCAAATGCACTTTAAGAAAGATATCATTTTAAGTCTGTCTGATTTCTGCATTTGAGTCACACACAGGATCTGGGTGCCCTTGAGCTATGATGTGGATGATTATTCTTCCTGCTGCTATCAGCATATCCAAGGTCACTTGCTCTGCTTCATCTCAGCTGGGTCAGGAGAGCATTGCTGACTCACAATGCTTCAGGAAAAGACTGTGGGAGGGGGAGTGTGCTGGTATTAGGGGCAGGTGAAGTCATGGAATCCATTATAGCAGCTACAAGGCTCTTCAGAGAATGGCCAGTGGCTCCTTATGTCACTGCAAGATCCCCCAGTGGAATTCTTCAGTCACTCAAAGCAGATGGCCACACAGGGCAGAGGTGTGTGGATGTGCACAATCCCCCTGTGCCCCAGCAGCAGGACAGTGGCTAGGGCCACAATGGACAGCTTTTGTGGCTATTGCTTTCTGCTGGGGCCAAACTATGTGGGGTGGGTTTATCTTTAGGATGACAGCATTGTGCATGCACAGATCTGCTGACTGCAGTGGCTGTCCAGTGTGCTGGAATGAGCTCAGCCCTCGTGGTGCCTCTTGGATGTGATGGGAGCTTTATAGTTGCCATAGTCCAGAGGGGCTGTGGGGTGAGGTGAACTTAGGAAACACCAGTGCAGTGGTGAGGAGTCCTTTTCCTCTGTCCTTTCTTGCTCAACTCCTGATTGAATGAGGAGCACCAAAAATTCCTTCCCATTTCAGGTCACTTATATTTCCCAAGTTACTCAATTTTCCCTCATAAAATATCAGTGTAGAGCCTTGCACCAGGACCCATCATGGACAGCCAGAATAATTCTCACAATTGCCTTCAAGGTATTTTAGTTGATATTAAACTAAGCCTGTGTAAACATTGGGCTCATACAATTAAATTATCCTCTGAGAGACAGTGTTAGCTCTTAATGAAGCTTTCCCCATACATATGGCTCTTTTTTGAATCTGCCCTTAGTGATACCATTTGCAACTTTTCCTTCACTGAAATGAATGGACTAATTTGTCTGCCTTGCCTTTTCTTAGCTGCTGGCTTTCACAAGGTTTGTGGGAATATAAATATATTTGACACTTCTACTCTTTTTTTAAAATTTGGCTTTAAACTAAGTCAACAGTTTGCACAATCTTTAGAAGGGCAAAGGACAGACAGATAACAGGACCGAAGTTTCACTGCCCTTGGAAGATAGGCTAAAAGAGCTATTTCTTTTCCCTAGGCGTCCTTAAGGGATTTAATGATGAAAGAACATGCCTGGAAAGCTAAATAATAAGGAAACTGTCATAAAAAGCAATGGCATTTTTTAGAAAACACAAGGTGAAAGAATTCCCCCATCCAATTGGCTTCCATCTGATTGGTGATGTGCAATATTTGTGCAGGGAAATGGGTCTCTGAAAAAGGTCATAATGGCTCTCATATGAGCCATTTTTTATAAATGGCTTCTTCTCTTTTATGAGTAGATTATTAACTCTCTACATACCACAAACAGAAGATTTTGGATCTCCTAGGGAATTTCTCAAAGAAGGGATGGACCAGAGCCTGTGTTAATGGACCGCAAGCCTTAAATTTTGAGTATTCACCCATGCTGAGAGTAACATGAACACAAAAAATAGACAAATGGTTGAAACTTGGATCTTTCAGATGTTTGTGGAAGATTTTTGACAAAATGTTTCATTTCCAGGTAATTTTATTGCACACTGCACATTTCTCTCCAGTTGTGAGCAGCTGGACACTTTGGGTTCATTTCCTCCTGGTAGAGCTCTGGCTGCAGGGCCTTGCTCTAAAGGCACATCCCACCACAAGCTTAACAGTGTTAGTGCCTCTGATCTGGAGCTCTGCAAACAGATCAGCCCTGGCATTCCTTTTTGTTGAGCAGGAAATTCAATCTTGGAACCAGCAGGTTTTCATATCTAGCTTGGTATCTGTGTGCAGAAGTGAGGGATTTTTGCTGGCCAATGCATGTGTGTATCAGTGCTCCTGGGCAGATCAATATAGTCAGAGTACACTATCAAATTCTTGCTCCACTCTGAGCTCTCATGCAAACAGAAATTGCCCAGGAAAATTTAACAACTATTACTACAAGAGGAAAAAAAATATCCGTGAATAAAAATTCAATGTTCAGCTATAGTAATTTAATTTGACCTATCCTCAGCTTTCTCTTTTGGGATCTTAAACCCCTTCCAGTGGCCCCAGGACTGCATCTTTCACTTCCTCTGCCTCTGAAGCAATGATGTTTTGTGAATGACTTGGTGCTGTAGTCACACTCTGATAGCATTCATAGGCAGGGCAGCTCCTGGGACTGGCAGGGTTTGCCTATGAAATTGTTTCTAAACCAGAGGGGACATAAGAGCTTCCAAGCTCCTGTCCAGGACAGAACCTGGCCAATAGAATGAGAACCCATTTAAAAGCTCCTTTCTTTTGCTTCCCAAGGGAGGAAAATGGGCTAAACAAGCCCAGCAGAGTCTGTGAGGACTTCTGACTGTTCCTGCTGGACCCCAGGGAACAACAGGTCATTTCAGCTGCAGAAAAATTGTCAGCTAAGGCAGCAGTGAACACTGGTGAGTTCACCCACTGGTGAGTCTGGAGTTTAGCCTGACAACAGCAATCACACCTCTGTCAGAAGTCCTGCTGCCTGTGGCAAATTGGATTGCATCTGACTGTCCCCCAGGCTTCCTGTCTTCTCCTGAAACACCCAGATCAACTTCCCAGATTTTTCTGAAATATCTTGCTGTAAAAATGTGTAGAAAATACAGTGGAGCTACCTGTGCCAGAACAGCTGTGTCAGTTATGTGTTTAGCTGTACCCTGAAGGATCAGATGTAGCTCTGCATTCTGTGTTGGTGTATGTGTCAGACCTGTTTGAGAAAGAAAGGGGCTGAAGCAGATATAGGGTGACCTGTCTTTCATACCAGGGTTTTTATTGGTCTCTGATACAAGCAGTTTGCATAACTCCTTTTTCTTAGCACAGATCTTTCCAATTAATTGAACAAGAGAGGAGTTAGGCCAGTGCTGAGGATTTGTGAAAGTCTTACCTACAGCGTTGTCAGTAACTGGCCATTCAGTATGAATTAGAGAAAGAACAAATGACTTGAAATCTTATAGCCTAAATCCTATTAAGATATAACAGTTCACTTTTCCTGTGCAGCTTGAGAAGATAAGAAAGGGAGGCTGTAGATAGCAAAATATGTCTTGAAGTGTTTTGTCCTTTCCTTTGTTGATGACATTATATGAGATATAGAGAGAAAGACCCAGAAAAAGCCTAAGGGAACAATCTTGACAGAACTCCAACTAGTAATTCCTTTAGGCTTTTTACTTCAGTCCTGCTTTCCAGTGTTAGCCATATCTGCACAGAGGCTGGGGAATTATTCCTCTGTCTTCAAGTTTTCCTTTCCCCAGTTAGATGTGTTGATTTTCTACTCTGCTCTTCCATGTTCTTGAAATTACCAATGCACTCTTATCCCCAAATCCCTTTGTCTTCCCCACTTGCCAGGTCAGGGTTTACAGCCCCACATTGTTGAATCCTGCCAGAGGTCACAGAAACTCTGCAACAGCAGTCACTGATCTATAAGTAGACAGGGAGGTCGAGGGCGAGGGAGGAAAATATTGCAAGTCCTGTCTTGTGGGGGCTGTAGTTGGGGCTCAGTTCCAGGAGGCACAGAGTGTGACCTGCAGGGAGCTGAGGGCTCCTCTGGGGGGGCTCACCCCCACCCCAACAGCTCCACAGCAAACCTGTACCAGTGACACCGCTCGTCATCCTCTCCCTTCAGCATCTGCCGGTTTTATAGAGACATTGTCTCTTTTGCTCTCTGCTTAGGATAGGAGTTTTGGGGGCCCTAATTCTTCTTTGGAGCCATTCTCTCTAGCACTGGTGGAGACAATGAATATTGATAGTGCTTTTGTGGAGGGGCGCTCCTCTGCCTTCCATGGGATCTTTGCCAGAGGACAAATATCACTGTTTGACTGTTCTTCTTTAGATCTGACCAGAGATCAGAAAGTCAGGAAGTGTCCTCTGCAAAGTCTGACACTAATGCAGGAGCCCATGGTGGCCAGTCCAGGACACACTGCCCTGCCAGGATGGTTCCTTTTCCCTGACATCTGGAGAGCTGCAGGCAAGTAGCAGTTTTGTGTAGTAGCATAGTATTATATATAGCAGGCATAATACAAAATGAATGAGTGTTTCTCTTAGAGGGAACAAATGAATTGCAATCCCACATCCAGAGAATTTGGAGCCGAGGAGCATGCTGTGAAACTGTTAATAAAGAAATATGTTTGCATCAAATGGCATCATTTCCTTTCTTTAAAATAAAATGTTTGATGGATTTGGGGTTTAATCTGATTTCACATACAGAATATAGATCACATCTTATCCTGTAAAAGCATCTGCTAAGCCTGGCCACATGCATACACAGATGCTGATCTTACAACACATGCAGTGATAGGCACCTGAGAAACTGAGATCAGTGAAAAGCTGATAATGTGTTCTTGACACCACAGAGTGTGAAAGGAATTTACAGTGAATAGAGTTAAAGTAAAAACATAAGTGAATGAGGGCTCTGAGTTAATAGCCATAGCAGCTTTGTCCTTTATTCTTCCCAAAGTAAGTAGGTAAGGCAGCAACAATGCAATGTTTGCTGGAGAGCTCATTAGCACTAATGGTATTATGATATCAAGCAGGGCTGAAAGGTGAACTTTGTAAAAGTCACAAGTGAAGGTGACTGGGAGGCAGTTTTATCACATGGAAGTAGGATAATACCAGAAAATTGAAAACTGTTCTCAGACTAGAACTGCCAAGCTATTTCCTGTCTGGGAAGACAGGAACCTGTGGTTTCCAATTTAAAATGTGTTCCCTGGATTTCAACCACTTCATCTGTATGAGTGAAATAGAGCCAGACACCCCAGAAATTCCTGTTGTAAACTGCCAGCCAGCCACTGCAATGGCAGAACCAGCAGAAGCATGGTAGGCAAAAGGCACCCTCACCCACCCCACCCTTCTCCTGTCAACCCTGCAGAAGACATGAGGGATTCAATACAGAGCTGCCATGCTTCCAGCCCTCCAGGTCCTCAAGGATTAGGGTAGGGAATGGCTGTGAATGCAGAGACCAGGTATGATGGCATCCTTGGGGAAGGCATCCAGGTCCCTGGTGTTACAATGTCACAGGATTTAAGCACTGAGCTCAGGCTGTTATGAGTGGCTAGACATCTGGGAAAAAACTGGCAAATGCCCTCTCTCTGTCCTGCCTGCCCTTCAAAGTCTGTTGGAGGTTGGTTAAAATAATGCAGGTTGATTTTGGTGAACTAGCTAATTCCAGTGAATAGCAGGATTGAGAATTGTGTTTGCCATCTCTTCTTTGCTGCTCAGTGTAAAGACCCTAGGTGTGGTGCTCTGGCAGCTCTCAGGAGTTAGCAACCAACAAAGACTAATGGATTGTTTTAGTTTTTTAGATTTCATTCAGGATAAGCACATTCAGGTGAAAATTAGAAGCTTTCAGGATATTTAGGATAAAAATTAGAAAACTATTTAGATTAAATTCGTGAATCTATTGGTCTAGAGATTTACAGGTTCCAGGTTCCATGAGTCTAGAGGTGTTACAGGCAATATTTTCATCTTTTGCAAATCAACATACCCATATATGAAACAAGGCAAGGCCCAACT
Organism: Urocynchramus pylzowi; assembly: GCA_013397555.1. Classification (NCBI taxonomy): domain Eukaryota; kingdom Metazoa; phylum Chordata; class Aves; order Passeriformes; family Fringillidae; genus Urocynchramus; species Urocynchramus pylzowi. The sequence continues at coordinate 1,896,747 of VZRH01005110.1, read as the reverse complement.
GAAGCAATATTAGAGATTTTAAAAAATAGTTTAAGTACCAGAACAGCACTGAAATGCTGGCTAGCTAGATATTGAAATACCTCTGAAAATCCAGGATTGAGAACCAATGGAAATTTTTTAGTAGCAGGCTTTTGCTAAGAAAGGCAGTAAAAGGGATTAAAGATATAACTGTGTTTCTTGGAGGGTGGCTAGCTAGACTGAATAATTAAGGGCATTGAACTCCAGAGAAGAATGAAAATTACTTTGGAGTAAAGGTGATCTAAATGGAGAGCTTTAATTTTAAACCCTTTGCACTACAGGAGTGGAACAAGGTCACGTTTGAAAGATTAGATTCTGCTGCCTCAGTTTTGGCTGTGCTTCAAATGACAGACCCAGATGGAGATAACTTTCAGCTCCGTGTTCCTCTAAGAAAGACAAGTGTGAGGTCAGACTCATGGTGACAGACCATACACTTGCTGCAGAAGGGATGGCCTGGCCTGTTTTTACTCTGACCACAGCTAACAGGCAGTCCCTGCCAGCAATCAGCTCCCAATATGGGGATGAACTCAGGTTTTTCAATCAGACTGTTGCTTATGAAATGTTAAAAACCTCTTCAGGCACCTTAAACACCATCAGCTTCAGCATAACCTGAAAACAACTAAAACAAGCCAAACCTGAACATGCTTAAAAAGGTGAAAAGAGAACAGAGAACAGTTCATGCTCTCTGTCCCACCTACACTCCCTCACACTCACCACTTTTCTCAAGGACATGACAGAAGGAAGTCTGCCTTTACAGACTCGCCAGTGGCTCCAGGGAGTCAGACATAAGACCTAATGTTTCTATCATCTTCCATAGATTCATGAAGGTTTTGAGGGGGCTGTGTTTGTATGATTTCATTGGTACTTCCAAATATTAGGATATTTTTATCAATTTTCATGGTACAGCTAGTGCCATGACCTCATCTTTCTCCTTTTCTTTTATAATTTAAGCTGTTGATTTTTATTCTGTTAAGGAATTAGCTGGACACTTTTAGCTCCTAATTTTAATACTTCTGATTTGCCCTCCATGACAACCTATCTTGAATGAAGTTTCTGAGGATTACTTAGTCTCTTATCAAGAAGAAAGCATTTTCAGAGATGTGTTAACTGTTAACAGTAGAGCTCTATGATCTTAAAGGTCTTTTCCAACCAAAATTATTTTATGAATTGTTGTTCTTCTTCAAACCCCCTTTAGTTTGTTTCAATTTTTTTTTCTTAAATTCATACCTTAGTTAATCCTTTTACATAATCAGTTTTCTCTCAACTTTGAAGAAAAACCTGAGTCTCTTTCAACTCTCTTGAATATGTGAACTAATGCATTTGGTAACAGAACTGCTTTTTATGTGCTGAGACTTTGTACATTTAGTGTATTGAAAAGGAAACCATATGAAAATTCTTGTTGTTGTGAACACAAAAATGGATCTTTCTTCCAGACCTCTGGAAAGACAGAGGAAGAGAGCACTTATCTGAAAAAGAGAAGGAAAGAAGAGGAAAGGGAAATCCTTTTCACAGTTTTTAAAAGTTTTTAGTCAGTTTAGTAAAATATAGTGACCCTCAGGTACAGAGTAACAGGTTCTGAATGCACCTAGGGAACATGTGCTTTCCCTTACCTTTGTGGTCCTTTGACAGAACAGGGTGAGGCAGGAGCTGTGTGAGGGGATAAAGCTTTGCTTTGCTGTAGCAATACTCCAAGGGAGAGCTCTGCAGGCATCACCTGCTGAACTGAAATGAAAGAGGTGCCTGTCTTGGGAGGAGGAGACAAAGAGGCAATTTCCTTCTTAAGACACAGCAGTCCGTGGAGATCTATGTTGAATCTTTGTTTTCAATGAGAAAAGGATGACTTGGAAGTTGCACTGCCAAGATTATATGAGTGGTGTAGGGGAGAGCTGCCTGTTTTTCCTTTCTGGACTTCCTCTGTGCCTGTATTGGCCTGAATATGAGGGTCTTGAATCTAGGGGAATCATTTCTTTACAAGAAACAGCAGAAGATAGAGCAATATTATATGAGAAAGCACTAAGCACCCTATGCTCATTCTTCTTTGATCCCTAGCACAGATCTGAAGCCTGTCCCAGTTCAGTGACACTTGTGCTTTGCTGGTCCACAAAATACCTCTGTGTCCTTTCCACAATCTTCTCCTTTCAGGCTTCATTTGCTGTAAATGCTGATGCAACACAGCAGGCATCAGCAGGGGCACTTCTGTGCCCAGCCCTGGATTTAGGAGATGGTAATAAGGATATCCAGGTCCCCTTGCATTCTTATTCAAGCAAATATTTAGTCAAAGGCCAAGCAAATCTTGGTGTTCTCCAGTCTTACATGAGGACACAGCTGTGTAGCCAAGAGCAGGCAGACTCCTCAACAGCACACTGAGCTGGATACTTGGTTTCCCAATCAAAATACCTCTCACCTGGCCTTATCAGAGAAGGGCAGAGCAAGCTCTGTTGTATTAATCTTGAGCTACCCACAATTTAGGTTCCTTCTGCTATAGGTTTTGGATTTCCTCTTCTAGCAGTTGTTTTCATGGGCCCAGACATTCAGCTCAGGGAATTCTGTACAACCTTGCAATTCACTAATATGCAGTGGGTTTTCTTACATTATAATTTCTAAAAGCAAATGCCACTGCTGTATTCCAAACAGTAAATGTTTCAAAGGGCTTTATACTAATGATTGATCTCCTGGGCTCCTTTTTTGTGATACGTAATGTTCAACTCCTTTCATGTTTAGAGACTAAGGTGATATTCTTAATACACTGTGTCTCTGAACATATGAGAGAATTTAACTTTATTCAACCAGTTCAATAAAAATCAACCAATGAAATACTATTGAAATAAATATTCAGCCTTGTTCCTAAATAGTCCATGAGGCAGTGTCTTGAAAGAAATCAATAATAATGCAGATATGCTGGACTTTAGTCAAGTGAATTGATTTTAACCTTAAAAATAGCAAGTAGTTTGACTTGTGTCTTCTTGAAACAGTGGGAAAACTAAACAATAGTCCATAATCAATGTCATACACATACATTATTTTTAGAACCTTGATGTGTTGAGTAAGGATTGCATCTACTGCAAATATCTACATCTGCTGAAGGTGATAGGAATTGCCATCAGATAAGAGCATCTACAGATATAATAAAGAGAGCAGACCTGTATGCAAACTTAAGAGTAATTGAAACCTTGACTATATGTAACTATTCATGTTTCCCTAGTGAGCTAAATTCTAAAAGTTTCTATTAGCTATAGGACATAGTTAAATCTTCACAGACAGATATAATTATCAGTGGCGACACCAATTTTCTAGTACAGAGAATAAGGAAAAGAAGAGCATGGCATTTTGAAGCAGTTTTCCATTGTTCATGACCTGTATCCTCAGGTAGCTTATACTCCTTTTCCCTTTTAAAATAAACAATATTGAAAAGAATTAGCAAAAAAGCAGAACAGATGTGCACTAACAGTCTGGATTTTAAGGCAGAATCTGACTTTATTGCATGGAACATCCCTGTTAGGAGAGCACCAGCAGCAACTTGAACACAGCAGCTTTGCTCAGTCTGGCTGAAGAGGCTGAAGCCTGTCTGATACCACCTGCTGTTTTCAACCTTGATGAAGTTTGCCCACTTTCTACAGTCTAGGAGAAAAATGGTTTCATCAGCAGCAGCTCTAAACCCTCCTGGTCCTAACTCAGGTAGTCTGTTGTTTTTTTCCCTATTTCTAATGTAATCAAAGAGAAGACAAAGCAGACTTATTCTTCACAGGACTGCTGAATGATGAGAGCCCAGTGGGTCACCTGCTGGCATGGGGTATGCTGGCAAATAACACATGCTCACAGCATTCTGAACCAGCTTTGGTTTTTTTATCTCTCACTTTTTTTCATGGCTTTACGATTCTAAGAAATATTAGAATTAACATCACAAAAAGAATGAGGGAGTGAAGTCTCTTGCACCCAGGTTAAGACATGCTTGAATGAGGTAACATTCAGTTAGTCAAAGGCTCCTCTGAAGACTCTTTTGAAGACATAGTCCACACAGACAGTTCCTTGGAAGCAGACAGGCTTTTCTCTGTTTTAAACAGGATGCTGTGCTAGATGGACCATGTGTCTCATCCACCATGGCAGTTTTTGTGCTCTTTTCTGCTCTGGGGATGCTTCAGTAACTATGTTAGGAATCTGGAGCCAAATGTGACAATGAATCCTAAAAAAAGTGCTCTACATAGATAGGTTACAGAATTTGCCTGTGGCCTGCAACACTGACCATGTTTCCTTACATGAGAAAAATGAACACTGGCAGTGTGTCAGGGAAAGAGGCTGATAGGGCTTGCAGAAGAAGCATCCTGAATAGAAGCAGCGTGAGTGACATCTAAAGAGAATAAAAAAAAAAAAAAATAAAGGAGAATGAGTCTGAGTAGAATTGAATTAATAATGGCAAAAGTTAAAATCTCTACTCCTAAAAAGATATCAAAATGTCTGAGTGCTTCATGCATTTCAGATCCCTCTAATCTATTTCCTTAGCTGCATTTTAATATTTTAGATAAGTTAGATTATAGCCTCTGTTTGTAGGGAGGTGATGAAGTCTTATGTTCAAATAAAATTTTAAATTATTTTTAACTGGTAGCTGACTCCAAATATAGATTATGCCTTCATATGTGATAGCCTTAGGCTAATATTCATAGCAACTAATAGTATTTAACCCTTGAAAACAGCCTGGTGCTATTTATGCAATCTGGTCTTTCCCAAAATTTGGAAAATTGAATTTTTCTTCATGAAAATGAATCCAAATCATAGTTTTTACCTCTAAATCTCTTGAAGTTATACTTCAAGCCTGCCCTTTCACTTTTTAGATATAGCATGCCACAAGCAGAGGGAATCTCTGCTGTCACCCTTCCAGCACTGTTCTTCATTAGGGATAAATATCCAGGTTCCAACACAGTAGCTTATATGCTGTTTAGTTTTGCCATTTTATGCAAGTGGGGTAAGCCAATGCTATCTGGTGTTACAGAAAAAGCCTCAGTTCCTGGATCCACTTCATTGTGCTTTAGCTGCCATTCAGGACTTGGAAAATATTCTCTTTCTCCTAGTCAGACAACAAAGTTTCAAATTATGATTAATGTGTTTGGAAATCAAAAGGATTCAATAAATATAATAAGCAGACAATGTAGACCTCTTGGCATTTGAAGCAAGCTCATGCTTATGCATAATAAATATTAAATGATTTTTGTGTTTCAGACTGGTACTATATATATCTAAGAATTATAGACAGTTTGCTTCCTTTGCCTTTTTGCTCTGAACAATGTGACATTCCCAGATTGTGTTACATACATGTTTTGGTCCCACTATGTACACTTCCCTGAGTTTCATACCCTGATTGATGGTACATGGAATGGTGAATGGATTTCCCCAAGCATCTTTTCATATGTGAGGGTCATGGGGGAAAAAGAATAATCTGTAAGACTTTATATGTCAATGTGGCTCAACAGTTCTGAAATAGGGGATTTGCCCCTAACTGCCTTTGGTGCTGCTGCTGCCATACACTAAGCTGCAGCTTCTTTGAAGAACAAGGCACTTGATAAAATTAGTATGTTCAAATTTTTACCTAGTAAAAGAGTACCACAGTAAACTGACCTCAATTACATTTATTGCTAATGAAACCCTCACAGAACTACACAGTGGTGACAAATGTACAATATCTTGAATATGATTATAGGGGGAAAGCCCCCTTTTTCCACCATTCACCTTACCATTTCCACAATCATTTGTTATTCTGCCTCAGTTATCTGAGATTCTCTCCTTGCATGTGATGAGGTGGCACCATGCCCAGAGAGGCAGTAGCTCTTGTTCAGTCTTTTCCTTGCACGTCTTGGAATGAGCTCTCTGATGAAGCTTACTAATTTGCATTCTGATATTTTACCTTCCCCCATTCCTTTTCCCCTCTCTGTTCTTCTACTTTTCTTCCTTACTCCAGGAATTTCAAGATAGCTTTTCAGGGGAGATTGTTTTCCCTGCTTTCATCTCTACCTCCCTCAGCTGCGCTATTGTAGATGGCTTTGTTTTTCTTTAATGGATTTTCTTGTAGTGGTGAATAATTGTTTGGTTCACTGCTTCGTTTTTCATGCTTCATTTGCCTCATGTTCAAACTTTTGCACTCCCCTGAGCAATTTACTTTTGTTGCTCCTGCTTTGCTCTGCAGCCTGTGGCTAGGATGAGTGCTCAGCCAGGAGCTCAGGCTGAGGCTTCTCAAGGCAGCAGCTGTGCCTTGCTTTACTTCTGGTTTGCTGGTTTCTGTAGCATGAAAACATCATTTTCCTAGTGGTGTTTTGTACTGCTAGCTGGTGAGAAGGAACATGGAGCAGGTGGGTTGGCCTTTAGCAGCTCAGGGGATTGGCAGCTGGTGGCAGTAGAACAAGCAGAAATTTCTCATCTTTGTGACAAAATTTCTCATCTTTGTGACAAAAGGCAGAACATGAACTGAGAAAACAGGTAAGGTCTATGTGCTGATTGGCTCTCTCTTTGGCTTGCCTTTGGTTCCTACTTCTTTTAAGTGTTACTCAGTAACTGCAGATCCTGTCTAATATGTATGACCTTAGGTAATATGTCACCATAGGCATTACCATACATGTAACTATTTCTACTTTAAAATGTGCTAGAACAGGGAAAAAAAAATCCTAAACTCATGCAGAAATAAGGATCCTGACTTTCTAGATTAATTGAAAGTTTGCATCTAGTTGAATTACTGGGACTGCATGCTCATTCTGGCCTTTTCAAAGTGACCTCAGTCCTGGGTGGAGTTTGTACCTCCAATTCCTTCCAGATCATTTTGCTAGGCACTTATTCACATGAAAACCAGGGCAGAGGAGAGAGTAAGACTCTCCTATGCACTTTGTTCTGACTGGGAGGTAGGGCTGGTCCTCTGATGTCCACAGTTACCTGGGCCTTGGAAGTGTTTTGTTTCAGGTAAGCAGTATTGACCAAACATAGCATGTAGTGCCTTCTCTGAATTACAGTATTTTTCCATAAGGTCACTGTCTACTTGAAGAATTTGATCAGGTACTACAAAAACAGTTGCAGAATAATGGCATTTCAACACCTACTTTTGCCCTTTTCTCCACAGTGTTTCTTGTAGCAGAAGCCAGCTCCAGGGAGTATATATGGATGTCAAAATTTGAATTGCAGGCACACTGTGTATTTGCTTCTTTTCCAGGTACCATAGCCTAAATCATGCAGTTTAATCACTCTTAAGGGAAAGAAAATAAGAACAATAAGATTCCAGCCAAATTTAGGTAAAAAGATCCAGTTACCTGATTATGGTAATGCACATAATGTGGCTATGCAGCGTTAGAGCAAATATGATCATATCACATTATACTCTTTTATCTATTCACTGTGGAGCCCAGAGATCTGTATTTTCATTTTGCAAGAAATACTTTTGTTTGATCATTTGTATGCAATGTATGTATGCAACTGAAAAATCCATTATAATGGTGTTTGAAAAAAACCCTCTAATGAAAAGGGATCTCTAATAAACCAAGCAGTTGATTTGGACTTTCTTGTGATAAATTCTACATTTCAAAGTGATGCTTTGGTTTGTTTTATTTCAGACAAAATATTAAAACAAATCCCTTTGCTAATGTTGCCCCAGGCAAAATATCATGTTTTAAATCTTCCAGAAACAAGTAAAGACAGCCTAGATCTAGCTACAGCCTGGGTCCTCCTGAACTCTTAAAGCCAGCAGAGAAGTGCAGACTGTGGAAAGATTGCTGGATATGAGTAAACTCCAGGTGGCTTTGGGCTGCTAGAAGGTAGATGGAAAGAAGAAAGACTGAATAACTGAGGTAGTTAAGGAATGATATTCCCCAATTTAATGTTCCCCACAAAGGCTAACCATGTGCTGCTTGCTCACTCCTTCCTTCCCAATCCCCTCCCCCTGTAGTGGGATGGAGAGGAGAAACAGAGGCACAAAAGGTAAAGATCTTTGTTAAGATAGGAACAACTTACTGAAAACAGCCAGTGAGATAAGAAAATGAGCAGTAATAGCAAGAATGACAGAAGGTACAAGAAAATGAACGATTTGCATGTGAGTTCCCACTCCAACAATACTTAACCACTTCCTCCACAGCCCTGCCCTGACCCAGAGGAAAGTCCTTCCCCTGCCCCTGGGAAATGATGTGAGGTGATATAGAATAACCTCCAGAATCTAGCCATGCTCCCTCCTGACTACTGCAAAACTTAACCCTGTCTTGGCCAGAATCAGGATATTCTCTCTTCAGCTCCCCTTGTGAGATATATAGTTGACTAGAGAGCAGTAACTGCAGGCAGGATGAGGCTTTAAGCTAGCTGGTCTAGTGGGTGTTATCCCTGCTTATTGCAGCAGGGTTGGAAGTAGATGATCTCTGAAGTCCCTTCCATCCCAAATCATTCTATGAGTCTTTGTTCCCTGGATTTCCTATGCCCTTCCCCGGACGAGGTCCATATTAAGCTGAACAGTTCCAAGAGTCTTCTTCTGACCCTGAAACTAAGTGCATGGGTCATAATTATGTGGCTTCTTCCATCCCAAAAGTAAAGCAGGAAAACTGCAGGGACTCTTTATCTGTATATAAATGTGGAGTATCCCATGGTGTGTGTTACCCTGTGAAGCATTTCAACGCTGTGTGGAGATCACAGCTCCCATGGACCAAAGCCACATGTGGCAGGGAAAATGCAATTAGACAGTACAAGTTGTCATGGAAACAGCTTGAGCCTGTGCCCTGACTCTTTTTATTTCCTGGTACCCACAAACTTATATGTCTCTGGCCAATTTAAGTGGGTGCTTCCAGTTAGGATCAAGGAAAGTCTGCAGCAGTCATCTCTGCCAGGGCATTGTACCTTGTAAGAGGCTTGGTGTGAGATGGTGTGAGAGCCTTCAGGGCAGTCCTCAGAGCTGGCAGTGGGATGTAGGGTCTTCAGGAGGTTTTGCATGGAGCAGATGAACAAAGCTAAAGTTGATATAGGAGATGTTCAAGACAAAATGAAAAATAAAGTAAGCTAGGGTGAGATTAAAACAAACATCCAAATTAGGTTTATATAATTAAAAATTAGGACATATGCACATGATTGACTTAGAATGGGATACCAGTTTACAGCCTATTGCTTCACAGCCCACTCCAACAACCACTACAGCTCTGCCACTACACGCTCTCAGTAACTGAGCTCTGTGTGTGTCTGAACTCTGAGCTGGCAGAAATGAGAACCCATGCATAACACCACCTGTCCTCAGGGCTGGCCTTCTTTAGGATGAGCTTTATTTCCCCCAGGACATCATAATGCAAAGAATCTAAGGCCATTCAAAGATTTCTTTTCAACTTTCCTCTCTTGGTTTGTTCGGTTTGGGTATGTTTTCCGTGTTTTGCTGTTGAAAGTAGGAGATGAAAGGGAAGGGAAAGACAGAAGCAAGAAGGAAGCCACTCTTATGTTTCCCAGAGTAAAGCAGCTGCAAGTCTTCTTGACCTTCATGTAGACTTTACAAAAGAAAGACAAAATTGCTCCCCCCGCTCTGTGCCCTTTCAATATTGTCAAGGTGGTGGCCCAATTAATGCTGTGTGCTAGGCATGCAGAACAGCAGGGTTTTATTTAGTCACAAACATCTTCATCTCTGCTGAATGAAAAGCAACTAATTCAGATTTCCTCAGACTGCACAACCAGTTCCTATTAACAGTAATTAGAATGAAGTATGTGCGCTGAGGGAAAACAGATGTAAACGATGAAGAGATGGCAAGCCTGGTCTCAGTCCCTCTAAATAGTTATCACCACCTTACAGCTTGAAGTGTCTGTCTGCAAAATGTCTTCAGAAGGATTTGGAAATTGCCTTTGTGAGGTAAAAATTTTGCTATTGGTTCTATTTATGACAGTGTTGTTTTACATGTCTGAAAGTGGAGGAAAAATTATTTGTTGCACAAAATCTATGTGATACCTGCACAAATACAAATTTTAAGGAAGAGATCAGTAAATATTTTCATTGGGTTTTTCCCTGCTTCTGTTACCAAAAAGATTATATAAAAAGCAGCAATGTAAAAAAAACTTCCTTCCTTCCTGTAACAGGATTAGCTTATTTCACAAGGGGTGAAAATCTGTAAAAACCTGAAGAAACTGAATTCACCAGTCAGTCTAGCATTATCAAATTAAAAAAATCTCAGGTATGGTTTCATTTCAACATAAATTATAATAAGGATAATGCCACCATCTAAGGTAAGGATGAGTGGATGGATAAATTACCCTCTGAACATGCTAATTCAGAATTCATGCTTAGCTTTTAGCTGCTACCACTGCTTCAGACAAATCTCAGCTTAAATTTTTAAAAGTTGGTATCAAATGACCTTCAGATGTTTGATTTTACCTTTGAAGTGCCTTTCACTTCAATTTTGGTTACCTTTCTGCATAGTCTTTGGAGAATGGAGCCTCCATCTGCTCACTCACCTTGGAGGCCCCTAAGAAGGCAATCTGGCTGAAATATTAGTTGTGTTTTACCACAGAGATTCTTCTTGTCCTGTTGATGTAAATGATTGTGTCCATTAATATCAACAGGGTCAAGATTTCATCCTAATCCTCTACCATACTGCACATTTTCAGGGTTAGCTTCTTGAAATCAAGAGGAGCTAGCTGGTTCAGAGCCCATTTCTTCCATGTCTCAAATTGAAGGGAACATAAACAGATGTGCTGGACAACTGCAGCAAAAGCACTGGACAGTTTTGAAGCTCACTACCTTACCTTGGCTAATCATGTGAAGTACCAGGGTGTCCTGTAGTAAGCTAACAATAAACCCTTTTATCAACATCCATTTTTACTCTAGTAAGGGAGGAGGTCATTATAGACAAAATTTGTATTCACCTAACACCTAAATGAGAACCCATATGACAAAATAAGACTGAGACCTGGTTTTGAAAAAAAAAAACAACCCACAACAAAACACCATTGAGCTTGTTCTTAGGTGTTGCTTTCTTCTCCCAAGTACTGTAATTGAACAATCTTTATTTTCATAAAAGTGCTGTTCCACACAAGCTCTTAGTGCTTGAGGATCAATGGGAGATGTTGGAAGGTGAGAAATTTAGACTGACAGACAAAAAAGGGCTTTTGCAGCACATTCCATTATTTTTAAATAAATGACCTTAATGCATGTTTTAAGCAGGAGATAGCCTTGAAGAATGGCAATGGTAAAAGCACTGCCAGCTGGACTGGAACATGGGCCCTTTGTTCCAAATATTATGTATTCATTCTGGATCTAAATGAATATAGGATTTTTTTCCATGCTTTAATAATGAAATGAATGCCTCCCCTCCCCCAGGGAACCGACACTGACCAAGAGGCAAGCAGTTGTCAGACACTGCCTGCAGCAAAGCTTACAGCTGCTCCAGATCAAGCTGCACTGAAGAAAGGACTATTAGGTCTCTGGGGATGCAGATAATGGGCAAAAATGATAATGTATGTGGACAAAAGTAGAGGACAGTAGTGCTTTCTGGGATTAAGAAGCAGGCAAAAAATGGTTTCGTTATACCCTGCAAAATGATTGCTGACTCTCGTTTTAGGATGACCCCTGACCTGAGGGAAAATAATGGATGGCCCATCTGCTTGATACACAGGAATCCTCAGGCACCATTTTGTCCTATTATGTCAAAACTGGTGTTAGAATTATGAATGTGTTACCATTTCTCTTTCCTTTGATGCGTGAAACAAAGGTACTTTGTTTGACACTTACCAAAACTACCCCCTGCAAGGATGGTTCCTCCTGCACAGGGATGAGATGAGGCAGGTCTTCCTCGTGCAGCCTTGCTCCTCGCTCTGTTTTCATTAGAGAGGAAGCCATCCATCTCAGCTTGGAGCAGGCGTTTCTCCAATGAACCACGGATGGCCTGAGAACTGCTAATAGGATATGGAGGCTTTCATTACTGTGCTACTCATCTGAAGCTGGGCCAGCTGGGGAGAGACTGAAGGGCATTACTGTTCATCAGCTGTGGGAAATGGATGAGGGAATCTATTCTGCTCTCCATATCACCAACAACATTTCCAGCTCTCTCAGCGTTTGAGCAAATGTTTAATGAGAATCTGAGCTATTTTCCCCCAGTGGCAGCACTGTTCAGGCTGAGGTTGAACCATGCAGAACAAAGATGTTGTGCCTTAGTTCCTATGTTATAACACTCTTTTGCTAGGTGCAATTTCGTGGTCTTCAACCCTGGAGCTTACACAAGATAGCAGAACCAAAATTTTAGATTTGGTGCTTACATTTGTTATTTCTTTCACAAATTGGAGTAGGGCATCTACAATTCCCTGTAATTTCACTGATGCTCAAGAGGGGAAATTGGTTTATTTTTGCAGATGTGAAAAGAGGAGCATAGCAATAATGAAACAATACTCATTGGATCACAGCATTCACACAAACAGGAAGCAGTTCTTGTGTCTGTGTGGGTTTCAGTGCATTTTTTATTATTTCTTTCATCCATTGTAGAAAAGATCTTTCTCCTAGGCCTGATCCAGGACACCAGGAGGTGGCATTACTCATAGAGAAGAGCACAGTGATCTTCACTTGCAGGCAACAATTGCCTGAAGTGTCCCTGTGTTTGTGCTGTTTGCACAGTCTGTTCCTCATGGTGCTGTTGCTGGGAGCATTTATTCTGATTATCTCTTGCATATAACCTTCATCCCATCCTTTTGCCTGCAGCAAACTTGGGCAGATAGAAGTAAATTGGCTCCCAGCTGTAATTCCAAGCCTTGTGTGTCTCCTCCTGGTTGCCCAAATGCCCCCTCCAGCATCATCCAGCACCTGTGAGGATGCAGGCAAAGATTTCTCTATAAGGAGAAAAAGAGCCAGCATGGATCCAAAAGGCATGGCAGCAAGGTGTAATCAAATCCAAGAGGATTATTATTTCAATTCCATTTTTTTGTAATTGGGTGCAGACAAGTTGCAGGACACCTTTGTGTGACGTACACCAGTAAAATCAGCAGCACTCACATAATATCCCTCACTATTAAGGAACTGCATTGTCTATTGATAGGAAAGGGAAGATAGCACAGGAATGCAGCTCCTGGCCTGAGTTCACATGACATCCACGGCACTGCTTCATGCAATGCAGGGGAAATACCTTGTTTTTGGTGTTTTTTCAATGTGAAAACTGTAACTAGCCCAGTGACCTGGGAACTGTTTGGAGATGACCTGAGAGAGAGATTAAGAGACAGATAGGCAGAATAAACCCCAAACAAACATAGATCTTAAGGGAACAGTCTACCATAATTCCCACTATGTACCTGTGTAAGTAAGCCAAGCTGTATCTGGGGTACCAGACGGCAACTCTAGAATTTCACTCACGTAAGTGTCCCTAGCTACAATGTTACTATATAATTACATTTATTTTATGTGGGGTGACAGCTAGAGGAATCTGACTCATTTGTCAGCTTCAAAACAAAGCTCAGTAATAACACTTTGCATTTCCATAACATTTTCATGTCTGGAACACAGAATGCACTTAATGATTCAGCAGCATCTTCATTTGGCAGATCCATTTTTCAGGTATGAGGAAGTTTAAATGCATAGAAGTTAAATAACTTGTCTGAATTCACACAAGAGTTCTGACTCAGTGCTGAGAATATAATTTAGAATAACCAAGACCTCATCTTGGTTTTAACCATTAACCAGCAATCTGTTTTAAAATAGTTTCTGCTTTTGGATTAAAAGATAAAAACTCGGTGTAATTTGCAATACATAGCTAACTTGATTTCAATGCAACATCCTCAGTGCCATTCAGTTTTTTCACTTCCTGCAATCAATAAAAAGCTAAATATATTCTCATAGTTTTAGCGATTAAGAGGAATATGAATCACTTGCACTAAAAAGGCGTAACGTGCATGCTGGCATTTTAATACTACATTTCTCAGTAAATACCAAATCCTATCCTCCAGATGTGTAAAACCAGTGACAAGAGCTGTAATGCCATTACAAAGCAGCAGTTTTTCTGTTGTAACATCTGCCCTCCAACCGTAGCACTTCTGCTCCTTTCTCTTATTGGGCCACAAAAGAAGAACTTTTCTCTGAAACCCAGCTGGCCCTGGCTTGATACTGCAACACATGAAGGTTTGCAGTTCTTATTCCATGGTCATCTCAGCCTGAGCTGCAGATGCTCCTCTTTTGGGGAATTTACTACTCTATTTTCCCTCAGTGGAGTCCTGTGACAACAATCCACACAGGTTAATTGTAAATGGTAGAACATGCAGTACTTGTAGTATTTTATGTCTGTTGCATTTCTGTATGCTTTTCATTCTTTTCTTTGTTGTAATTTATAGGCTAAACCATGTTCAAATGCCTGTTATTCATGTTTTGTTGTTTCATACACTCAGGACATTGTCTCTCTCAATTGTACCTTTCCCTTTTAATTTGTGACTAGTCCTCCTCATAGTTTTAACTTTCACACTATCCTACCACAGAACTTTTCTGGATTTTCTAGGATCTTTTTGAGACTAAAGTCATCAGAGGATTATGATATTCACTATAAATCTGTGTTCATATGTAGTGTTCTAAAAACTGCCACTGATTTCCACAGAGCTTTGATATAACTGTCTTAGTTGAACTAATTGTATTAATTGAAATTGAATTTCTCTGTTTTCATCCTATCTGGTTATTTACTCTATATTTAATTTTCTAAAGATTGCAAAATCCTTTGTAACTGTCTTTGTTAATTAACATAATGACCAAGATTTGTTAAATTTCTCTTACTGCATTTATTGATCCTCATTCTGCAGATGTTTGGCAATGAATCACATAACTGATTTACAGGGTGCCACAAATGAGCTCTGGATAAAAACTCATTACTGATTCTCATTCCAGTGCTTTGTAAGCTACAAGCAAACATATATTCTGCTTTCCAAAATGGTGGAAATCTTAGAAGGTAGGTGCCTTAAACATCAGCTAGTATTCAGACAGTTCTATCCAATAGCATACAAATGTAAAAGCATGAAAAAATTACAACATCTTTATGTGACAGCATGCATCTGTTCTTCAATGTGTTCAAGATGCAAGATTCACTCACCCAAAAGCAAAACCTTTCTTCTAGCTTTTCAAATCTTGGCACAGTGCTCTTCCTGGGGATTATTGGCTGAGTGGGATAAGTGGCCTTTGCTTCAAGTATCAACTATTGCCACTTCTCCATCAATTCACTGAACTTCTCCTGCACTTCTTGGGTTATTACTAAGTAGGAATGATTCTTTTAAATGTTAATATAGATGACTGCTCATTTAAAATTACTGAATTTCTGACACGAAGCATATTCCAATTACTGTTTCTAATAACCTCACCATAAAAGTGATATTTCCCTAATAATTAATGATAGAATAATTTCTATAATGAAAGATAAATGTTGATGTGGTAACATAAATTAGTATGCCTCCCTTAGTCTTTTAACATAAAGATTCTGCAAATAACCAATGTGAGGAAATGAAACAGACGTCTTCACCTTTCAGTTGCCATTCACCGCCGATTTGTGATCTAGTGTAAAACTGGAACAATACAGAAAGGAATCAACCTGAAATATTCAGGTTCCTCTTTCCTCATTTGCCTCACACACAGAATCACACAGAATGACTAGGTTGGAAGAAACGTCCAAGATCATCGAGTCCAACCCATGCCCCAGCACCTCAACTAAACCATGGCACTGAGTGCCACATCCAACCTTTTTTTAAACACATCCAGGGATGGTGACTCCACCACCTCTCTGAGCAGACCATTCCAGTACTTTATCACTCTTTCCGTAAAAAACTTTTTCCTAATATCCAACCTAAATTTCCCTTGATACAGCTTAAGACTGTGTCCTCTTTTTCTGTCAGTTGCTGCCTGGAGAAAGAGACCAACCCCCACCTGACTACAACCACCTTTTTCTTGCATCTGTTTTGTTTTGAAATTATTTCCATTATCCCAAAGAGCTCCCATAATGAAATTAATTTGGATTAATACTAGCAAGAAATCAAGTTCTAATAAAGAAGTCTTATAGATAAGAAGAAAACGGATGTCTCTCAACATGAGCAGGTCAAAGAAAAATTGTTTTTTAAACCCCATTTCTGTATCCAGTTCTTCTTGTATCTTTGGTACAAGGTACTGTGACCTAAGGGTTTGTGCGTTCTCGTGTAGAACTCTGTCCCTAGCAGCCAATCTGAAAACCAGGGAACAGGGTGTTCACTGCTGTTAAAAGCTATTAGGAAGTTCTTCGGAGCAGCCTGTGGTAAATATTTTCTTTTCCCACCTGTCCCTGGTTGTAAGGCTACCAGTAGTAATACACTGTGTTGAAAACAGCCTGGCACAAAGGTATTTTAGCACAACATGCCAGCACCTTCCTTATTGCATCAGTTGAAATACTGATAGTATTTTCTGTTTGGTTACATTTACAGTGACTGAAGGGTGACAAGCAGCATTCTAAGGGTTATACTTTATCTCAGCTTAAGTGTGTCCACTGCTTTTAGTGTCTCAGCTGATGCCAGGCTCTGCGTGCAATGCGATACACAACCCTGCCAGTGCTCTGCTGGGGGCTGTGCAAGTTTATGCCATATTAAACTAGCAGCATATAACATGCCATACTGGCTGGTTATTTGACTATTTTGAAATGGCTGTAGATGTGTGAAGATATAGTTGTGACTGTTATAGTCAGTTTGGTATTAATCAAAGTGTCAGCAAGCTGCTCATGCTGGAATTTACTGATGACACTTAACATGGAAGAAAATGGAAAGAATAGGCCTAGAGCAGTTAGGAGGGTTCTAACATATCTATATGTTTAATATAAGGTAGAAATTTCTAGTCTGCTTCTTGAGACTTAACTTGTGGAATCAGTCAGAACTCCTTAGGTTTGATCTTCTTGTATTTAAGACAGAGGTAGAGTGGTTTCATCTGATCATTATGTTTATTTTTGTAGCTAGTGTGCACACCTTTCCATCATGGTTTCACACATGCTAAGGTGTATTTGTTTGAATATTCTGAATTCACATGGAGAATTACCTCATGCCTACAGCTAGGTTTAGCCAACCCAGCATTTGCCAACACAACCATCTGAAAGGCTTTCAACAATGATACACTGCAGACACAGGCAGATGCAGCTGCTCTTTGGCTGCTGAGGATAAGGATGTTGACAGGCATCATCAGGTGGGGAGTGGCACATTACCGTGTGGTGTTTTCTGTCCTTAACAAAGAAAAGCCTTTTATGGCAGACAATGCCAGGAAAGTCATGGGATGAAGCACATATTTTTGTCACAGAGGGAAGCAGCCTGGAGCAGGCTGCTTATCTGATCTAGTTTTTTCTGTGTTCATGTCCTACAGTTCATTTGATCAGAGGACATCACACTACCTGGTGCTGTTTTTACAGTACATCACAGGAGATTTCTGAGCTGAAAGCTTATTGCCTCGTTTAATTTCAGAACCTGCTGTTCCCTTTGTGAATACACTGTCAAATCTTCCTCACATTTTTTTATATGGAGGTATGTTCTTCCTGGAATACATCTAGAGGCTGTATCAGCCCATCCCTGCATGTTCCTCATTACACTGGATTTTAAGAGGCCTTAAAGGGTGTGTGTTAAATGATTCCCCAGATGTTTGAAAAATGCAGAATTCAGCCACTGTTTTTAATGTGAGTTGTGAGGGTACATTGCTGAGCAGTCCCCATCTGAAATCTCACATTTTCTCCATTCAGACTTCTAAAATAAGACAGTGCCTGCTGAGTGACCACCCAACTTTCAAAACCATCACTGTTTCTTAAGAGTCCATAAAATCTACAGCTGACTTCTGGTCTCCATTTTGGAGACCTAATTAAACTGCTTTATTTTTGTGAATTTATCATTTATAAGAAGCTTTATCTGCTGTACTGGGCACTACAGCAACAAAGTAAGATAATCCTGAGGCAAGATTCTAGCTCTATTGGCATGTGAACAAAAGGCTTGTTAGATAAATACAGGTAAGAGATTCAAATACACATGAATGCAAGCCAAATGTTGTCAGCGTAGAGACACTTAAGCTGAGCCAAGCTGAGCGGCAGCCTTTTGCAATAACCTGCATAGGTGTACCTTAATTTTTCATCTCCTTTTCTGGATAGAGTAGAAAGGTAATTGTTACTGTTAAAGGTGTTTTTATTCATCACTATACTTTTTTCAAGGTCAGACTGGAAGAGCTGATCCATTCAAAGAGATGTCTCCTAGAGACGTGGAGAGTAGCAATGCATTACATCATAAGAGAGCACCTCATTCTTAGGATGTGAAGTTTTAGCCAAGATGTAATATGGCATTGAATCCATGCCTTGAGATAGTCAACAGAGTCTTTGTCAACCAATTAACCTCTTTTTGTTTTATTTTATTTTGTTTTCAGAAAAAAAAAAAGAAGAAAACTTTTAAGTTTTTATGCTGTGGTCTTTTCAAAGGTTTAGGGTTTGGGAGTTTTGGGTGGGAGGGGTTGTTTGGGGGGAGTTATAAATTAAGTTCTATGGTGCATTGCTTCAGATGAAATTCCTTGTTTTCCATGCTGGCAATGTTAGGCTAAGCAGATAATAAATGCTGAAGTCTTCAAGCCCCTTCCAAATATGAGGATTTGACCCAATAATCCTTCTGGTTTTTGTATGCTACATTTTTCAAGTTGCTTAACCATTAGTGTGCTCAGGAAGATCCTCACCAACTTCCACTTTAATTTATATATCTGGGCTTCTTTAGCAGATTTCTTATCCTTCCTTGTCACAGATGTCCTTTATTCAGCATTTCCTAAGGGACAGAAACATGTGCCTGCTTTATTCCAAATGTGAAGAGAAATAGCTATCAAGCACTTCCTGTCTCTCTGAGTCAGTATTTATGATTCATTGAGGACAAAAATAAGGTAGAAACTGAATGTGCTTGCCTGAAAGGAACACAGCCTACATTTGGGAAATCCAGTGATAATATTAGTTGTAAATGTCTATTATATAAGCTTTTTAACATTTTTTCACTCTTGGCAGCAGTCTGACTGTCATAGTCTGAAGCACCCAACACTGTTTATTTTCTTTTCCCTTTTCCTCAGCTGTATCACTTGCTTTTTGGTGTTCAGTGTTGGTTTGGTATTCAGTGCTGCCACAACTTAGAGTTTGAGAAGAATTGCCACTAGCCTCCTCAGAGCAGTTGGCCTGGAATTCTCCAAAGCAATGGAATCCCTTCCTGAAAGAATACTTGTAAACTTGAAACCAACTGGAGAGTCCCTCACCACATTCTTCAGATATGTTGATGAGGTCCTACAACATCAACAAAAACCATCTCTGTATTACCAAAATCTGTCACCAAGTTTTCAGAAAAAAAGTGGTATGAAGGGCTCTACTCAGAATTCTTACACAGGAAATACAGAAAGGGAACACTTCTGCTGTTTTTCCCTGTCATTATTTTTCCCATGCTCCAAAACATCCATATCAGGCTGTAGTAAGTCCTCATCAAAGTAAACTCTGCAGTTCTCCAATTCCATTTGACTCCAAAAGAATAAGCAACAGTATTGTATTTCTTTTACTAAATACTTAACAGAGCATTTGAGCAAAATACAGCAATGACAAATTGGTAAAGTATGCCTTAAGTGTCACATGACTGAAATAACAGTTACACTTGGCCAATGCAGCCTTTTCACTCACCAAGAGATGTCAATCAAGATGTCTTGCTCCCTGACAAACTGTCCATCTAGTGGAAATACTTAAGAAGATTTGGATCACTCTTTTCCCAGTGTTAACAGCATCAATAATGAGCTCTTTATCTAAGGGTCAGCAGGTCACTAGCCTGTCAGCTTGGATTACTCATTGTTTCACGCCAGGGTCCCGCTTCCCTGACCAGGAGCACAGCATGCAGACTAGATTTGTCCTGGAATCTGTTCTGGATGGGAACAGCTGAGTAACCCTTAAACAAAACCCATGAGTGGGTTGATGGTTAGATCCATCAAAGGCAATTCCACCAGGTGTTGTGGCCAGGGCTGTGCCTGTCCCTCTTGCCAGCCCAGGACTCCAGCAGGTAGCCAGTATGATGGACCCTTTCACATGTTGTAATATCCTCACCTGCTATATGCAGTCCACCCTCTCAGCAGTCTGCTGGAAAGGTATAAATGTACTGCAGGGGTCTCATTTTCTATGTGTATTTTAAAAGAAATGATGAACCTTTGAATCTTTTTAAAATTAAAAAAAACCTCAAAAAAACCAAAAAACAAACACCAAACAAGCAGTGAAGTGACCAGAATGACAGAGAGCATAGATGTGGCCCAGAGGATAACTCAGACTTTTGTACCAGAAGGACTTTAGTGATTCTATAAATAAGGGACTTGAAGGATTTCAGGGGAACTTGAGAAATTAAACTATTGTGCTGATTACCACTATAAATGACCACAAATTGCACCTTAGGAGGTGAAGTTAAGAGAAGAAAGAGGGTGAAACAGGTTGTACAGAGACTCTTCATTCTTAGTTGTTTCAAAAACTGATATAGACAAAACCATAGCTGATTTGACATGATCTTAACACTTTTAACAGGAGACTGGACTAGACTTCTCCAGAAGTCCTTCCCAGAAAATGCTTTTATGAGTCTGTGATATTCTGCTGCATTGGTGTTCTCATGATTCAACCACAGAGTCTTAGATTGTGACCTCTAGGATGCTTTAGTATATATTTAGAGCCACAAAGTGCCTTTTAAACATCTATTTTCTGTAAAAAGGAATGTGGGTTTATGCTTTCCAGATGTCAGGGAGCAGCAAGGACAAGCTGCTCTGCAAGGGCAGGAGCAGAGGGTGGCAAAAAGGCAAGCAGGGTCTGTGACCTCCCCACCAAGAAGTCAGGAAGTTTAGCCAGGCAGGGTCAGGATCAGGTCCAGGGACAGTGATGAGGCTCAGCATTAGTCCACTGACAGCCCTGCTAACCCACTATATTTAGGCTGGTCCAGGATCCAGTTGAGAAGTCAAGTCAGTCTGCCAGGACCAGGGTCGGGGTCAGGACCAAGGATGCATTTAGGCTGGACTCACAGAGCTGTAATGAAGAGATGTGGATGTGGCCAAAATAAAGAGCCCCAGCTCCCAAGGGAAAGTTTGGTGGACAGAACTTTTCTTCTAGCTTTCTTTGTGATTTTTATTATTAGTGAGGGAGTTGACTTTGGAGTCAGTCAATTAGACTCCTTAACTTAGTCAGATTGCCTCCTGCAGGGAGGGGGGATAGGCTCAGGACCTTCAGGGGAGGTTCTGCCCAGAGATCAGCAATCCAGAGCCAAAAGCTGGAGAGGAGAGCATCTCGAGTCCGTAGGCCCCTAACCACATCTTGGTTACGTAGTAAGAACAGTTCAGGTTAACAGGGTATGCCTTTCAGTGGGTGTTTTAGCAGATTTAATGTCTAAAATCTCTCAGATACATTCCATGCTAGAAAAGTGGCAGATCCACCCTATCTAGCCAGATTCTGTCATCTGTGATTGATCAACTTTCTGACAGATCAGCTGGCTTGACTACCTCTTCTTTTCACAATAAATGTAGCAGTAAAAAGTGGTTATCTCCAATATTGAAAGTGTTTTCTGAACTTGCTTTTCCTCTCATTTTCAATCTCAAGCAGATTTTTTGGGTTGTGTCTAACTGAATTTCTTTTGTGCAGATGGGAAGCCTTTCTCCTTGCTTTGAAACACACCACCGTTTATTTTTTTGAAAAATATAGATTATTGTTTAATACAGACTTGAATTGCTATACATGCTTAACAAAAATAACACCATGAAAAAATTCATCAGGCTGCCTTAATAAGCTGTTTTAATGAAACAGCCTCCTCCCTCTTTTTTTTTTACAAGGAAGAGTGAGTACAGACAAGAAGAGGGAGTTGAAACTTAGTGGTAGCTGTGGCACTGCCATTTACTTCATTACAATGCCTTGTACCACGAGGCATTGAGCAATGCCTCGAAACTGGAAGTAGGGAATAAAACCTTCGCCCTAGCTGCAGCCACAACAAAGAGGCATCCACGACAAGAAGGAAATACAAAAACAGTGATTATGTAAGGAACTGGTGCTGTTGGTTGTTTTAGAGCATTCACGCTTCCAATTAACACATGTTCAGTTGGCCAGTGATTGCTGGTTTGTGTCTGTGGCCATGGATAATTGCACCATGAGATGAACTGAAATATTCCCACAGAGTACAACTGTATTGATCCACAACCTAATTGAAGACATTATGAAAACACCTTTGAAGGGGCATCAATGAGCAGCCTTGTTCTGCAGGAATTTTTATTTGGTTTGGCAGCATTAGAAGTGTTTAAAAATCCCTCACTGTGCTCATCTTGTTGTTGAAATTTGTTCGCCTAAGGAATGATACACTGAGCCTTCATGCATAGCTGGAGATTACTCACTTGAACAGTCAGCGGGGTGTAGGGATATATAAGTCAAAGCATGATTGTTCTCTTGCAGAGTGGTTATTATTTTCCCAAAACAATATTCCTCCTAGTAGAGGTATGGAACTCTCTGCCAGGACCAATAATTCAAGTAGACAAAAACCTCACTGGGACATGGGCTTGTAGGGACAGCTGATTTAGGAAAGATCACTGCTTGGTCAAGAAAACCTCATTTTGACTACACAAAGAATCAGACTATATGCAATACACTAGAATTAATAGACTATATTTCTTCTTATAATTCTTGATGTTTTATTTATCTAACCTTTATCCATTGCCCACCCACCACAAGCTCAATAGACTCAAACTGACATTTATCACTGTCCTCTCAGTGGAGCTTCAGCTTGACAAGATTAGTGTGAGACACCTTCTTCTGTGCTGTCAGGTGAGCAGGGATGATATAAGGCAGCAGAAACTTGTCAGATCCCATAGCTAAGTACAACTCAGATTTCAAAGCCAGAAAAATCGACTCCTGAATAGCTGTCATGCTTCAAGGCTGAGAAATTCTTGTTCCAGCTTAAAGGAGTAGAAATTATCTTGGCTCTGTCTCAAATCGTTGTTTTGTAGTGTCACTTCTTACTATTATAAGACACAGAAGCAGAAACTGTTATTTAAGAATTAAAACACTGTCTTTCAAAAAAAAGAAGTTCTATATTGAATCCTCAAAATGTGTAGCTTATTTACCATTATAATATATTGACCTGTGAATATATTATACTTTTTTTAGTGATTCAGATATCACAGTACCCCATTAAAAAATTAGGACCTATATAATCTCCCTGCTCTAGGCTAGCATTGCTATTCTCAGTCTACAGAGAAGGAAATGTAAAGAAATCAGAGTAACAATTCTGTTCACTGTCATTTAGCAGATCTGTGGGATAGACAGGAATAAGATACAAACCTCCTGAATCCCAGAACTGGGGTGTCAGTATTTCAAGATTCTCCTTTTACTGTTATAAGCACTAACTACTGGCACTGAATTATCAGAAACTACACTGAAGTCTCATGCCTTCCATCAGGCTATGGCAAGTGAGCAGGAATTTGGAATAACCAGTCAGTTGTGGGTTCTCAGAGCACTTAATCTATGAGATGTTGCTCTTCCATTGAGCTTTAAAGTCAAAGGAAACAAGCTAAATTGGTGAGTATATTCATATCCTATATGTTAGGGTTTCTCTGCTGAGAGGTGGCAACTTTATAATTTCATGGCATATGTTCAGCCACCCCTCAGTGCCTTGAATATAAACCAGTGTTTTAATTTTGTTCCCTGAAATATGTCACACCAACGGGTTCTCCCAGCATTTTCCAAATGCTTGCCTAGTAGCCTTTGTATGTAACATGTTCCCATGCCCTGTGGTGGTGTGCCTGTGTTAAATATCTTAATACCAAGAGCAGCAAAGAGAAAATGTTGGTTCTGGGGTAGACTTCACAAACCTCAGACATTCCAGTGTACATTTGAAGATGCTTTGTCTGATTTTAATGAGCCTACTTCATGCCATCCCACCCTTTCCCAGAAATTCTTGCTCGCTCTGCCCCCCTCTGGAAGCCACAGGTTGATGGATCCAGAGGGAACCAAGGGCAGCCCTGGCAGCTTCTGAGAGCTGGCAGGAACATACACATTTGTATTTCCAGCTGCATCACCGAGGTGCCACAAAACACCAGTCTCACTGAGGATTATTAATAAAAGGTGATGGAGAAAGTGCACTAGAAGTAACAGTGGAGGGAAGAACTGTACATCATTTGGAGTTGACAAAGGACTGTAATCCATGCTTGTTCCAAACAATAAAGCAGTAGGAGTACAAACAGATAAGAAAAACAAGGTTAGATTTTGCAAATCAAAGGAAAATAAGTAGTGAAAATCTCATCATGCAAATAAATAATGAAGTGAGTCCTCTGTGTCATGAGCACAGGCTAAATATGAAACATAATAATGATAGGACTTCAAATCCAAACTAATACTTAGCCTCATTTTTCAGTAAGAAATATGACACTGATGGGATGAATGCAGAAGGCAAATGGCTAATGGGCAGGAATGCACAGAGACAGAGATGACCACATCTGGGTGTAAGAATGCTTAATATGTTCCTTTGAGTAACAAGGTGATTTACACACTGAAATGAGAAAAAAAAAATAGTGAATTTTAAATGGAGTATGGAGGAGCATCATCTGACTAGAAAACACCAAACACACTACCCATATATACAATAGGAAGAGACAAATAATCCAGAATCAAGAATTTAATCTGAATTAGATGTAAGATTAGCACAGACATTGAAGTGGTGAATATTTAAAAGCAGGAAATTAAGCAGAAACCAGGACAACATATAATATGGATTTAGTAGTGATAGTGGTA
Source organism: Urocynchramus pylzowi (assembly GCA_013397555.1). Lineage (NCBI taxonomy): Eukaryota > Metazoa > Chordata > Aves > Passeriformes > Fringillidae > Urocynchramus > Urocynchramus pylzowi. Next base: position 1,872,016 of record VZRH01005110.1, on the reverse strand, counting down.
GTTTGATTAGATGATTATTTTACCTTTTGATACCAAAAATGCCTAAATCTGTGTAAAATACACGACAGAAATACAAGATAAAAACCACTAAATCAAAGACTAAATCTCATCTACCTGCATTGTAGCTAGTTACCAGCACCTAACAGAAATATGAGTTCAGAATCAGCAAAAGAAAAGAAACAATAATTAGTCTGGAAAGAACTGCCACTAGTGGAAATCCTTAAACATTTGGGATTGAGTTTTAACATCTTCATTAATGACCTTGATAAGAAGTTGGTGTGTACTAATGAAGTTTGGTGATGACACAAAGCTCAACAGAGAGGGAGAATGTAATATTGTACAAGAAAAACTAAATGACCTTGAGAGTAGAGTATTAGAAATGGGATGAAATTTAATTGCATAATGTGCAAAGTCATACACTTAATGAGCTTATAACATGAACTTCTGCAAATTGGGAGTTTCATAGGAAAATGACAGAGAAGGAGGGAGACCCTGGGGCACTTGTTGATTACAGGAGGATTATGAGCCACCAGTATAGCTTGGTCATGAAAAAAGTAAGTGCCACAGCTGGAAAATTTCCTGGTATAGCATAATGTGCCAGACATTAATCAAAAACTATGTGAAATATCACCTATTTTCTTTATTTGAAAAGTTTCAAATGGGAAATGGATGTCAAATCAGCTACTGGGATTTTCTTAGAGCTGGAGACAGGAATTTTTTCTCTGTGAGTGCAAAGAGAATATAGCTACATAAATGTCCCTATTATGCCCACGGGTCTGGACTGGTTCCCTGCACAGTGCTGTGCCCTGCTTGATGGATTTGTAGGCCCCAGACAGTAAAAGTCCATGGTGCAACAGAGAAATGTCCTCTCTGAGATAGTTTTCTTGGCCTACAAAATTAAAATTAGCTGTAAACTTCATTGCTCTCTATAAAGAAACACTGGTGTTTGTAGCTGTTCTGTCCCCTAGAAAAGCAATGTTAAGGAAAAAAAAAGCAATGAACAGAGAGAAAATAAAATAAACATAAGATGACAAGAAAGAGAGCTTTGTAACCAACAGAAAAGAGAGATTTAGCTGTGAATTTAGGGAGGAAAACAAATTTGATTTAAAATTGAGTTCAAATTCCTTAGCATCCTCTATTCATATTTTTTTCCTAAATGGTCCCAGAGAAAACCTTTATTTTCTGATTTATTCTGTAACATCAAATCACCAACTTATTGGTTTAAATCTACTACTTGTTAGGGAATGTGCTAATTTTCGAGAAGTTATCACTGCTTTATGGGAAAAATACATATTTAATTCAAGCTTTGTGTGACTGATTTTTTTAAAGAACGCTTGTCACAGAACTTTTGTCATAGAAAACAAACTGAAATTACCAGAGCTGTGTTGTAGCTTTTACACCCTTTACAGTGATTTATAAAAGATTTCCCCTCTGTGCTCATCACTGGTGAGGTCACAGCTCAAGTACTATGCCCAGTTCCTTCACTACAAGAAAGACACTGAGACACGTGAGCAGGTCTGGAGAAGGCAAAAGAGCTGATGAAGAGTCTGGAGCACAATTCTGATGAGGAGCAACTGAGGGAGCTGGGATTGTTCACCCTGGACAAAAGGAGGCTCAGGGAGACCTTATCATTCTGTACAACTCCCTGAAAGGAGATTGTAGCCAGGAGGGGTTCAGCCTCTTCTCCCAGGGATCTAGTGACAGGATGACAGGACATAGTTTCAAGCAGGGAGGTTCACATTGGACATCAGGAAGCATTTCTTCACAGAAAGGGTGATTAGACATTGGAATGGGCTGCCCAGGGCAGTGGTGGAGTCACTGTCCCTGGAGGTGTTTAAAGAGAGACTGGATGTGTCACTCTGTGCGAGGGTCTAGTTGATGTGTTGGTGTTCAGTCACAGGTTGGACTCAATGATCTCAGAGCTGTTTTCCAACCTGATCGATTCTGTGAATCTCTGATCTGCCATTTTATGTGATGAACATTTGCCTATAGGAAGAAAAATTAGCAAGCATAACTGGGCAATCAGACATAGGGCGCTAATACCAAGTGCATGGAAATCTTTTGTCTGCAAACAGAGTCTTTCACACTAAAGATGGTGCAAAATAGAAAAAATATTTTTTCCACTAACTACCATCGACTATTGATGCTTTCATCATAGGACACCAATTATACTGACAAATGTTCTTCATGAGGTCTCCCTTGGGCTCATTTTTTTTACCAGATGCCTCCCTCTCTGTGGCTTAGAGTGGAGTGATTTCTTTGGTGATCTAAAGTGCCTGTCTTCCTTCTGATCTCGCTAGGGACAAGTTACTGTCTGGCAATGTATAAATCTGCTAGCAAAGTCTTTCCATCTTAAGTACCCCTTTGGAAGACATTTAATTTCTTTTTTTCCTTTTCATGTTTTCCAGATCTCTTAAGCTTACGTGATTAAGGGGATTAGTTTGGAATTCAAGGAGAGATTTTTTAAAAATATATATTTTGAGTACTACATGCTTTTCAATTTTTTCCTCAGGTTTTACACTTGTCTATAGCTTTTCAGAGGTGCTGAAAAGCACATGGTTTTCAGCACAAGCTAAGACAAGTAGATACTTGCCACCTCTTCACATTTTACTGCAGTTCTGCAGGAAAAAATACATGTGAGAGGAGAGAGACTGCAACTGTGTCACACACAAATACTCATGTTGAGCCACTCCATCATATGGTTATTCACCCACCACTTGGTTATTCACCCATGTAGGGTATTTGACATGTCCTGAAGGCTGCTGCAGGTCTCTGGCACTTAACATTCAACAGCAGGACTTGGACAGCCTCTGCTCTGCAACGAGATGTCCGGTACATGGAGAGAGCCAATTCAATTTAATGATGCCTTCTCAGCTTTTGTCCAGTGCCGGCACCACATCCTAGGAAGAGTGACAGACCAATAATTTAACTTTAGCATTAGTGTGCAGCAAACTACTGCATGCTTTCATGGGATTGATGGTAAGCCCTGTATCGAGGAGGGCCAGACACAGTCCCCTCTGGAAAATCACAGCCCACAGTTAAATCTTGACCTTTTACTAAAGGAGAAGCAAGGCTAACCGTGCCCAGCTAGTTAGGCAATAACTGAGCTCGAACACCTGATTAAAGAGTTTCTGGGATTTTATGCCTCTCCAGAGATGATCTGGCAGCCTTGATAGACTCCAACAATGCCTGACAGTGAGGGCTTCCTGCCAGAACCAGGACTTTCCAGCATTTTCGCAAACAATTACTGAAACCACTTTTCATTGTGTACACATAGGAAAAAATAGGTATTTGCAGCAGTGTATGTGAGAGATGGAAGAGTGACAATAGAATACATTTCCTCTCTCTTCTACATGCATACATGCACATACACAGACAGGCATGTCCCAGAGCCATTAAAATCTCAGCTGAAGGGAGGAGATTTTTCAGGCTGTGTGAAATGACAGTCCTTGGCACTTCTCCAGCCTGCCCTCCTGCTGGTCCTTGCTGCATGAGAACAAGCTGATTAATAGTTCTCCATACGCTGAAGCTAGGGGCACTTAAGAGAAGGGGTTGTTCCTTTTGTCCTACAGCTGCAGAGAGGGTACCACATCGGAAAAGGAAATGAGGATTTTCCACTAGTCTCACCTTTCTCTTCCCAACTGCTTTCCCCATTCTTCTTCTGTTCCTCCTCCCTCTGTCTTCAAGGTACTCGCCCATTAATGAGTAAAAAAACAAACCCAAGCTGGTACACACAGAAGTGCAAAGCTGCTGCTGAACAGACTCCGTTTGCCTCAGGATCAGTTGCTGCATCTGCTTGTGAGGCTGCCAGTCAGGACTGCAGATGATTTAAGAGGCTTTCTTATTGGCAATTTAGTTAAACCTGCTGTGCACAGCTAGGTCTTGGGAGAAGGAAGATGAATGTACATTTTAATGACTGAATCAGCATACATTGGGAACCAGGATGGCAGGAGCCTCACCTCCCTCGGGGCTCAGCAGCTATGACAAGCAAAATACCTCCCTCCTGTTAAAAAGTACATGATTGCTGTATGCCCCACTGTTGGATATATATTCTAGATGGATTGTGGCAGGGCTCCTCGATGACATTAAAACATACCCAGTGTTTGTAAGATATTGGTGCTGTTTACACCCTGATTCCAGTGCTGAATCTCAGGGAGAATACAACAGTTCCATGGAGTGGCTTCAGCAGATTGATACATCCTTTATGCTCCTGGATGAAGTAGTAATGTAAAACATCAGAGTGCTGATGGGTGTAACAGTTGTTTTATATACAGAGATTTATTCCTGTGCTAGCTAGTTAGCACACCTCCACCACAGTCAGCGAAATGGTGTTGATTTATATCTGCTGAGGATTGTAGCCATAATTCTTGTCTCTATTTTTGTACATGTATACAAATACACTCACATTCTTCAGTTTTCAACAGACTTCAGCTATCCAGTGCAGCATTGTGTCCTCCATCTGCTTATATCTCCAGCAAAAATTTATGCTTTTACCCAGTCACAAATGTGAGATTGTTCCATATCCTCTGTGGCTTTGAGATAATAGAATTTATATTGCACATATGCTTGTTTACACATGCAAGAACTCACAGTCATTATTATTGTTGCTGATTTATGTTATTGCCATCCAAAGCTGCATGTATTTATGTACACCATTCATTGAAAACCATTTCAGAAATAAATCATCACATAACAAACTAAGCAATCAGATGAGTATACTATTATTTGCCTCATCTCTAACTATTCCAATCCAGCTACCAACCTTCAAATCATCTTTTATCTCTTCACATGTTCCCTTCTCACACTTTGAGCTCAACTGTTAGTGCTACTTTGGCCAAATGCTTAGGAGCAAGTTGCAATTATTATACAGAAAGGGAAATATACAATAGACTTTGTGAAGCTAAGGAGCTCTGAAGTTAACACACTGGAGAATTGACATTAAACAGCTTACATATTTCAAGCTTTTAACAAATCATATATGAGATCAGTATGCTACAAATCAGACTGAAGTGTTGCTTATGTGCAAACTGATCCCAAGGCAGCAGTTATCAGCCAGGTTTCTCCCAAGAGGACTTTTCTGAATCAATTCTTTAACAGTCATCCTAAACCTCGAGGAATTCATCTATTTTTTTTGGACTACTTACCTCCTTGTACAGTTTTTTGCCCTACCAGCCTACCTTAGGCTGCCTTACCCCTGCATCAGGAAGAACATTATTTCTGATATTCATCTTAGACAGAATGGCAAAGTTTTGCTGCGCTATTCTTTAAAGGTCATATAATTTAGGTAGTAGCTATGCAAAATCTGACATCTCACAATTTATTTCTCTCTGCAAAAGGACACTTAGTTTTTTAGCAAGACACTGCCTTATTGTTTAGACAGAGTAGCACTGACTTTGTAAGTAACTGAACTGAATAGAAGCAGGTCCCCAGGTGATTTAAATCACAGTTATGTCACTGAAGTCAGCACACTCAGTGCTGCCAAGTTAAAACGACTGAAGACATGAGGCCAAATCTGTGCCTTACTTTAACAGCACATCTGGGCCTAAAGTCAACGTTTCCAACACTCAAATGTCAGAGAGATATCTGTAGTTTTTTGAATGCTGATCGATCTTTAGAATCAAGCTACTCAGCCTAGGTCTACACCGTGAACCTTACAATCCCAAAATAAGCCATCTAGGGGGTTTAGACTGGTTCAGAGACAGACAAGAGCTGAGGGGGGAAGTTCTGGATGGCAGTTCTGAGAGCTTGACTTTACCTGAATTCTGCTGCTGGCCTCCAGCTCTGTGTTGGATCTCAGTCACCAGCTCCTGTAATTCCCATGGAACTGTGAACATTTCATCTTCACCCCTCTACGTGCTCGAGGCCAAAGCTTTGCTCATGTCCCACTTACATGCTATTCTGAGAGTGGCAGGAGTGGTGATTGCATGTGAACTCAGCAAAAGAGTGAATTCTCTACATCAAGACTAAAAAAGGCAAAATTGGACCCTTCTCATTAAATAAATCATATGAGCAATCAATTTGCATATGTTTTGCATTCTTGGGCATAAATTTTTAAATATTTTAAAGGTTCAGCAAACCTGGGAGGATTTAAAACATGAATCCCTCTGAACTGTGATCTAAGAGTTACTTGTCCCTTAAGAATAATGATTTACTGGGTCTAAGCAGTTTTAGCATTATTATTTTTTAACCTACTGGGGTTTTCAATACGGTTACTTTCAAAGAAAATAAAACCAGATGGTAATTGTAGATTAGAGAAAAAGAATGAACTCCCAATTAATTATTAAAATTGACTGTTCATTTTAGAAACTTGCAGCAAATTGTTCGCAAAAGAAAATTTAAAGCCACCAGAACAGAGAATACTATATTATTTCTCAAATTCCCTGTTTACAAGAGGTAAAAAACATTTTAAATATTGGAGAAATCACATAGAGAAAGTAAATGACACCAGGTATATACTGAATTGCATCAAGGATCTATTCCCCTTCTTATATCAGAAAATCACAGAATGAGTAAGGTTGGAAGAGACAACCAGTGAGGTTAATTGGTCCAATGTCCCTGCTCAAGGAATATACATGCACATACACTAACCCTACAAAGATCAATATGTGTCTGTGATACAAAGATGTATATCTCTGTTTCAGTCTTAAGGCAGAGTGAAACCAGATTTCCACTTATTTGGAATTTTTTTTTAGGGTTAAAAATGTAATTCTTTACGGTGATGAATTAAAATGTTTCAATGGTTTTGGGCTTTGTATGAATGAGTGAGTAATATCAGTAATATCAGAGATGCATAAGTGTTCAGACTAGCCCCTAGTTTCATGGCACATCTTGGGAATCAAAAATGCTTCAAGAGAATGTGTGTCTAGTCCAACTGAGTGAAGACAAAATATTTTACTGCAAAGAGAGTAGAAACTATTTATCATGCCTAGACTATGGAGCAATCAGCTACTCTGAACTTCCATGGTTTCCTTGGTTAAGAAAGGTGCTTGGATCCTTTCGACTGGTGGCAAAAATATACAATTCTTTTCCAAGTTTATCTCTTTTTTTTTTTTTCTTCTAACAGAGTATCAATATGTGTGGCAGTAGGGATGGTCAATTTAAAATAAATTTAATATCAAATTTCCGTTTTACTTTCAGAAGAGGCTACATAAAATATCCTCCCCTTCAAAACTGATCTATTTCCTCCATGTGTGCAGTCAGTTCTGATGCCTTCAGTGACAAACTGTGATAACCAGCACATTTTTCTCCCCTTAGCTGTGTATATTCAACATTGTAAATGAGAAATGGCTGCAGCTCCAGTCTTGCACACCAGCAAGGGAGTTCCTAATGTCCCAGACATACCTTTATGAAACTCAAAGTTTTATATCTTCAACACTGTTTTTTTCTGAGATTGTAATGTCAGATGAAGTGTAATGATTGGGACAATGCAAAGAATGATATGACCTGGAGCATGGTCTGGGAGTACAAAGTAGATTTTGTACAAAGAAAGTGATGAAGAAATGATAAAGTGGTGATGAGAAAGAAACCTAAGAATATTTGCACTGGGATCAATATAAGGCCCTGCTGTAATATGTTTAGAGATCTGCTTCTATCATAGTATTGTGGTACATGTCAATCATCCAGGGCCTCAGCAGGCACTGGTCACTTAACAGCAACAGTAAGGGAGGGAAAAAACACATCAATTAAACTGAATAAAAATATTAAATCCCCAAATATTAAGCATACATCCAATTTGGCAACTCATTTGACTGCCTAAGGCAGTTGGTTTATAGAGTCATGTTCATTCCACTTAATATTATTAACAATTCCCAGGGAAGTACTGCATAGTTACAGTAGCTAGTACATTAATCTTTATCATATGTGCAAGAGTGGAAGCTTGGAACAGGATTATGAAAACACAGTACTTATTCTTTTATCTCCAAACTGATCTCTATGCAGAAAATAATGATCTAATGAGACTACTTACTAACTGAGTATTAACTTCCCTGGGGCTAGAAAGGCTTTTCCATCAAGTGCTGGGACAAATGCTCTTGTGAGAGTTTTGAGCTCTCAGCCTTTGAGCTTCTGCTTCTTCTCTTCCTGTCAATGTGGTTGGGTCAGAGGATGCAAAAACCTCATATTTCAGTTTTACACATGCTGTGGGCTAAATTAATGGTTCTGCATGGAAATAATTCTAAAAGCACAAGTCATCTTCCCCACAGATTCTTTTTGCCTTTGCTCATTAATATTGGGGTGTTTCCTCTAAAAAGCAAGTGACTCTGGATGTACACTCTTTGAAAAAGAGCAAAATCACTGGGTCTTCCCCTTTTAAGGGAAAGCAAAGCTGAAAGGAATCCAATTGTGTTCAAATTCTCAAAGTCTATTTTGTATGTAGGAACATAAGAGAAGCCAGTACTGGGTCAGATCAAAGGTCCATCTAGCCCAGTGTCTATCTCCAGCAGTGATCAGCACTGGATGGTTAAGGTAAAGAATAAGAGCAGGGCATAGATATAATCATCCTTTCCCAAATATTACTCCAGCTTTCAGCAATTTGGGGAACAGGGTCTTCTTGAGCCAGAGGTTATGACTTCATGTTTAAAGGGTCTTAATGGATTTTTCTTCCACAAGATACGTCTTACCATTAGCTGTCGCTGCATGACTGATGAAAAATTACAGCATCCCATTGTGAGATGCTCCACCCAGAGGGAGGAGCCAAGAATTCCTAACTGGAAATTTTCTGAAGTATGTGATCCTGTGGAAATGAATTCCACAGATTCACTAAATATTTTGTGAAGAAGTATGTCCTTTTGTTTGAATCAAAGCTAGACCTTAGTGGGTTTCATTTCTCCTACTCTTAAAACTGGAAATGATACTGAGATATTGTTCAGGTTTATCTTCCTTACACTGCTCTTTATTAAGAAATACTATGAATGAGGAAAAAAACCCACACTGCTATTTTATCTACATTTACTCTTCTCTTAGTTTTTTTTTTCCATGCTGAAGAATCATACTCTATTTAGCCATTTCTTATGCATAATTTGTTCTTTATAATTTGCCACCTAGTTCTTCTCTACACAAGATCCTTCAGCAACTGACTCAGGAACCATGTCCAAAGCAGAGACCAAGAAAATCAGTTGACTTTAATCCACCAATTCCCAGGAATTATGCTCCACATAACAGGCATAACAAAAGAAGAAATGCACTTTGCTGGTACATTTAATTTGATTTACTCTATTGATAGGAGCAGATGAGTATGAATTTGGTCATTACATCACCCAAAATCTTCCAATTACAGTTTAATGCAGATCTTATGCAGCTTGTACAGAAAGTGATTTTCAGAACCTAATTTAAAGACAGAAGTTCCCTTTTCCTGTCCTTTCCACACCAGCAGATAAAGCTTCTATATCTCTCTAATGAAAGATAATTTGTGAGTAGGTAGATGGCCTAATCAAAGGGCATTATGGAAGGACATTCTAGAAACGTGTAAGTGTTCTAGGAGACACTGTGAGAATTCAAGGAGGACAAATTCATCCTGAAAACTCAGGCACTACGTTGCTGGGGAAGTTCCTGAGCCTGAAGCACTTGGAAGAGGGGCTGAGAGAGTTCAGGGGTGAAGCTTGTCCTGTTTTTCACATTCTTCACTAAACGTTTGCCGTGGGTGCTGTTGATGGCAGTCCCTGAAGTCTGACCCAGAGAAACTTCTCTTCTAAACCCAGGCTGCCATGTTCATTAAGGCAGCCCACGGACAATGCACGGCCCGTTAGGATCACCCTTTCCATGGCTGCTGTAAATGCCGCAGGAGGCTGTGCTCTGCCCGACTCTTGCTGGGAAAGAGGCGATGCTGGAAAACAGGCGGTGGAGCCAGTGCGGCTGGGGGAAGCCCGCCGAGCTGAGCCCTCCCGGCCGCCAGCAGCCCCTTCCCACCCCTCCCGGCGGCGCGGAGCTCCCAGCCTGCATCCCGGGCTGCCGGGAGCGCCGGGAGGCAGCCGGGCGGGCGGCAGGAGGGCTTAGGACCCAGGGGGACGGCGGTGGAAGGACCCAGGCTTTGGCGCACACGCCTCCTACCAAAA